>BQNB010014191.1:0-75648 GCA_026074375.1 Tanacetum coccineum | reverse complement strand
GATCATTTGTTGCATAACACAAGGATCTAAACACATGAAAGTATTAAACATTGGGTTTTCTGCCCTTAATCAGCTCGTAAGGAGTTTTGTTATACCGCGTGGTACTAAAGAATGATTTTGATTAAAGCAAGCAGTGGAAATAGCTTCAGCCCATAGGAATTTAGGTGATTTTGAAAAAAATAAGCATTGTTCATGCAGCCTCGACAAGTGTTCGATTTCTTCGTTCAACAACATCATTTTGCTGAGGCGTTCAAGCAATTAAAGTTTGATACATAATGCGTAGCTTTTCATAATGAGACCTTAATTTCTCATTTTTGAACTCAGTACCATTATCAGACTGGACCTTCAGGATTTGAACCGCATATTTCGTTAAATCTGAGTAATGAACTTAATGATCATCTCTGGAGCCTCATCTTTTGTTTGAAGAAAATACACCCAAGTGTAACGGGAGTAATCATCAACAATAACCAGAATATATCTTTTGCCCTTAATACTTTCTATCCTCATTGGCCCACAAAAATCATATGAATCAATTCTTTCTCTAAACGTATTCTCCATACCAAGTGATTGCTGCGAAGTGATCATTACCTAAGCAGACTATTCTCATGAATTTCCCAAAGAAATTTTTTAGCAGTTTAACATTTCTAGTCATGTGCTTCGAGCACCCACTATTAATAATCCAAAGGACGAGCTTGATCACCTGCATCACATGAAGAAAACAAGGATGGAAGAGTGGACAATTTGGCTACCCATTGTTGTTTGGTAACCAGTGTTCTAGAGTAAGTTTTAGCACTAGCTCTTCTCTTAGTAACACTTTGTGATGTTTGTGTAGTTGGGCTCTTAGGTGACTAATTAAAACTTGGTTGATTTTCAAACCATTTTTGCCAGTTCCTACTCATTGCAATTTTGGGTTTCTTGTAAGTGCTAAGTGTCTTACTTTGACTATATTCTAGAGTTAGTGATGATTTACGCGAAACCTTATTTGTTGTTTTTTAGGAGGGGGTAGCAACACTAAACCACTAAACCTAGATTTCACAACTACAGGAGTAGCTCCTAATTAACTAGATTTCGCTGCTACAGGGGAGCTAAAGAAGGCTCTTTTCACCCTAGAATTCACAGACAAAGCATAACCAGCAACACATTTATCATGAGAATCATAAAAACATCTTTGCCACATGAAACACATACACGATTCGAACCACCATTCACAGCGTTTATAGTTTTTGCATTTAATACATTTGCCTTAGAATTAGAAACATTCGAATTCAATGTATCATGCTTATTAGAAATTAAACTAACACTACTTTGAGATTTCTTGACATCCTTAGAAGTGCTTTTAGACTGAGTGTTTAGCAAGACTATTTTCTTCAAATTATTGTCCTTAGACTCTAGTCTTCTAACACTACTAGAACTTGCTACTCCCGTATAATTAGAAGAAAACATGTTAGATTTAGCAACTGGCGTTTGTGTTTATGTTTTTATGACTCTATACATTCATCGTGCGATTACAGTCGCATTCTTCTTCTTTTTCTGCTCATTTTTAGGTTTAGAACATGAAATGACTAGTTTTGACTCATCCTTTTTACCCTTAACCTTTGAAACCATCTTAGCCTTTAAATCTTTGTTTTTGTTCATCGATGTTACACAAATTAGTTTCCCTAAGGTTGTAGACTCGTCAAACTTAGTGTTCACATTCTTCCCTTTTTCAACAGTTTTAAGCTTAGCTTTGAGCTTAAAAATTGTCATAAAAAGATCTTGATTCTTAAGACGCACATCAGCATAAGTGAAACGCCCCTTTCCAGACTCAAAATTTAACCAAGAATTAAAAACTTTGCAAAAACTTGTTCTAACCAAGGATTTTGTTTTTGCCAGACTCAAAATTTAACCAAGGATTTTGTTTTTGCCATAAAAGTAGGCTCGTTAAGCTTTCCAACGATATAAAGAATTCATTCTAACTCCTTACTGTTTACATTTTATGGCAAAAACAAAATCCCAAAAACTACAAAACCATCCAGCCGGGTGGCTAGATGGCCAGCCGGGTGGCTAGATGGCCAGCCGAGCGGCTGGTGAGCCAGCCGGGCGGCTCCCTACACCTGCACAAACTTAAAACTCATTTTGGACATTTATATTCGGGAAAATTAACTTCTCGAACTTGATATTACTTAAAACTCTCCATAATTCATTAAAACATTATAGTATATCATTACCATACTCATTTGTGGTTGACCCAAAAACATATATCTTACGGGGTTACCAAACGCCCCGTTTTGACCCATTTGCATACATTTACATATAAGACTCCAATCAAAAGACTCGACACTTGACCTTAACATTTACAAAACCATTAGGACACTTTGAGGGTTCAACCTTGATTCAAGCTCGGCTTCTACCTTAACTACTTGTCTAAAATCGACAAGTACTTCCACACCTAAACCTTAATCCACGGTTTACCTTCTTCACTTAAACCTACAAAACATTGCAACTTAAACACGAAAGCTTTCGCTTAGTAAGTAAAACGGCAATAATACACAATTATACACCATTACACATATAAGCATCATTCACATAGACATAAGTCCGAAGATAATCAACACCATTACTCAACCAAGAACACTTAATCCAATTAGCATTCTACAATAACTTACCTAATCTTACATACCTTAACTAGTCCATAACTTGACTAACCTCTTCTTTTGCTAGGCAATCCAAAACAACTTTACACCTTATCTTAATCTCATCACTTAAGCCAAAAGTATCATACACCTTAAACGTATTCTTATTTATAATAAATATAAGATAATTTCATATTATAACCATTTTACTTACCTTGAATCTAAGCTAAGTTTGCCAATAACATCATCACCATCATCATCCAATGCTAGCCTTCATAATCTAATCTCCTAATTACACATATTAAAAATACATTAAGAGATATCATAATTTGGATCATAATACTGGGTTTATACAACCCATAAACTTATCAGTACCCATCCTTTATCTCATATGATAATATCTTGAATCATTTGATATAAAACCCCAGTTTTATACACTTAATTCTTCCTTAGTTAACCATATTCCTTATTCATAAACATCCTAATTATTGCTTTAGAATATTAATTATCTAAAACTCCTAATTTGATTAATTGAACCCTAACCCTTAATTCACAATTAATCCAATTAGAAGGTTACTTACTTCATGAGAACCTTAGATAGGATTGTTAGCTTGCAAAACACTCATAATCCTACATCACTTGATCATCAAAGTTAGTCTTATTCTTACCTTTTCTTTTCTTTATTTTGTCACAAACAAAACACTACCATAATTTCTTTTTCCAGGAAACTATGGAATAATCTAGCATAAATTAGGCACAACTTTGCCTATTGGGCAACAATGATCCTTCTAGTCCCTTTTTGCCTTAGGTCTTATTCCTCTTAATTGAGACACATGGTATTTTCTAAAACCATTTACATCCAAACTAACTACAAGAGAAACAATGACTATGAACAATATAAGTTATGCGGAAACTAACTTATACTGCTAAGAAGAACAATGAATAAAACAGAACTTTGATTACTATTAATCTGCTAGGTTACAGAATACTAACTATGAATATTTGTGAAACTTGTATATCTAACTAGTGCCGTAGGGTTCCTTTTATACACCAAGGAAACCCTAATGGGCTTACAAAACGCGTTAAGTGATCATGCATATCTATTCCTAATATATCTCATGCATATCACTTAAGCAGTACTATCTATATATGCTAGCAGTACTAACTTACTACTAACAGTACTAACTCTACTACCAGTACTAACATATATACTGGCAGTACTAACTAACTAATACTAACAGTACTAACTCAGGAAAACATAATTCCTAACAGCAACTTTAGTCCCTTAGGTCTTATTCCTCTTAATTGAGACACATGGTATTTTATAAAACCATTTACATAATATTTATACTTATAGTTTGACTACCGGGTTGACTAACCAATCAAATAACGTCTTCAAACTTATAAAAGTCATAATAAAACTCATTCTATGGCATTATCGTAAATAATTACTTAAAACCGGTTTTGGGGTGTTACAAATCTATCCCCTTATTTAGATTTCGTCCCCGAAAGCTCTTCGTCTATTCTAAACCCAGACTTGGTCACATTGACCCCACATTTCATCTTAGCATTCTCAAACATATACTCAACTATTTGCATCGACCTATATGGTTTTGCAACTCTAGCCATTCCTTGATACCTCTAATTATCCTTAATCCATTCTACTTCTCGCTCATTTCTATCTTACTTACACCTTTTTCTAATGACAAGCGTCATTTAGGTAACATTTAGCATTTTCGATTCTACCATTTTAGTAACTTTTTCTATATATTGTTACGTTTCCATTTATTTCTTTTCTAAATTTTCAACAAGAACTACATGTTACTTGAGAAATTGCGTTATCTTGACTTATCACACGCCAACATTAGTTTATACATTCTTATCTAACGTAACCATCTTGACATTCTTTTTATCGTTTCCATTAAAAGTTTTTGCTTTCGTTACTTATTTTTAGAAAATTCTCCTCAATGACAAATAAGATACTGAATAACTAACACTTTGACTCACATAAGTCAAACATTGACTAATTATCTTTCCAAATTCACATTATGTTGCTAATAATACTTTTAGCGACCTATCTATAGCCATTATATATATGATACCATGCTATAAGGCATATTATAACATTAATTCAATTTATATCCTTCAACCTATACTCCTAATGTCTAAAACTTAGCTTTCCCCTAAGTTCTCTAGTAAAAGTAATACTTAATTTTTTATTTCACTTATCTTATTTCATACGACATCTAACTAATGTAGACTTCTATTTTCTACTTCTTTAATTCCTATCATGCTATGTCGAGAACACATTTTCTACTTCCTTAATTCCTATCATGTTATGCCGAGAACACATAAGCCCACTCGTCCATACTTCTTTATTTACATTGAGAAGCGTCCCAATCAATGCAAATAAAGAAGTACAAACTTATGGTTCGGTGATTCACAATTTTTTTATTTAAATAAAGAGGCATCCCAATTCATTTAAATAAGGAGAATATAAATCATGCTACTTATACACTTTCTACATAACACCCCAACTACTATTATACACTTTAACTTTCAACCTTTTTCACATTTTACATTTATCGACCCTTATTCTTTCATTTTTCCCCACGTTATATTTTTACCCCTTTTAGCCTTGGATCCAGATCATTATCACACTCCCTTTAAAGGGACTTTAACCGTACCCTTGCGGTACCATTAACATTAACTTTACACTTTAACAAGCTTGACCAAGCCGGATGTTACCATTATATTCATCCTTAACATTAGGCTATCCCGAAGGATACCATTACATTTCACACTGGATCCAAGTCATGTTTAAACTCACCAATCTTTACTCCTTTTGTCATTTACTTAGTTTTCTAATCATATACTTCTCCATTTCTATTTTTTATTGCCTTACGCAATTCTGGCTCACACTTTATCATCTTTCTTTATATTACACAAGATCCAATTGATACTTGTCATTCTCATGTATTACATATATGTATATGTTTTCACATTTCATTTATTATTTTCTTTGTCAACCCCAAATTGACAACTTATTCAATTTTCTATACTAAGACATCATTTACTTTGCTTAACTTTTCGCTTATAACCTTACATAGGTTATTCTTATAATATAACCATTTACTTCTCTTTTTTCATCACATACATCTCTTTCATTCATTATTATGATTCAATTTATTCTTTATCATTCGTTTAGAGTATTTAGCATCATTTAATATTTTAGCGCAATTCTTCTTCAACATTATTCATTCACCACATTTATTCATATTCAACAATTCAATTAAGTTATTGTGTTTTCTATGTAACTTCTCTACATTACATGACTTATATAAAGAACGATATAAAGAACTCGTTCTAACTCCTCACGGTTTACATTTTATGGCAAAAACAAAATTCTGAAAACTGTAGAACCATCCAACCGGGCGACTGGTGAGCCATTCGGGCGGCTGGAGAGCCAGCTGGGTGGCTCCCTGCACCTGCACAAACTTAAAACTCATTTTGGACACTTATATTCTGGAAAATTAACTTTCCAAACTTGATATTACTTAAAACTCTCCAGAATTTATTAAAACCTTATAGTACATCATTACCATACTCGTTTGTGGTCTAAATGAACCAAAACATATATCTTACGGGGTTACCAAACGCCCTATTTTGACCTAATTACATCCTTATTTTGACCCATTTGCAAATATTAACATATAAGACTACAACCAAAAGACTTGACACTTGACTTTAACATTTACGAAACCATTAGGACACTTTGGGGGTTCAACCTTGATTCAAGCTCGGCTTCTAGCTTAACTACTTGTCTAAAATCGACAAGTACTTCCACACTTATCCAATATCCATACTTTATCATCATATGATCATATCTTGATCATATGATGTAAAACCTAATTTTATTCACTTAATCTACAATTAACCATAACCCTTATTCATAAACATCTTAATTATTGCTTTAGAATATTAATTACCCAAAACCCCCAATTTGATTAATTAAACCCTAACCCTTAATTCACAATTAATCTAATTAGAAGGTTACTACTTCATGGGAACCTTAGATAGGATTGTTGGCTTGCAAAACACTCATAATTCTTTATCATTTGATCATCAAAGTTAGTCTTCTTCTTCCATCTTCTTTTCTTTATATCGTCACACACAAAACACCACCATAATTTCTTTTTCCAGGAAACTATGGAATAATCTAGCATAAATTAGGTACAACTTTTCCTTTTTGGCAACAATGATCCTTCTAGTCCCTTTTTTCCTATTTTGCCACATTAACTTATATAACTCATTAACCACTTAGCAACTTTAGTCCCTTAGGTCTAATTCCTCTTAATTGAGACACATGGTATTTTCTAAAACCATTTACATAATATTTATATTTATAATTTGATTACCGAGTTGACTAACCAATCACATAACGTCTTCAAACTTATAAAAGTTGTAGTCAAACTCATTCTATGGCATTATCGTAAATAATTACTTAAAAACCGGCTTTTGGGTGTTACAAATCTATCCCCCTTATTTAGAATTCGTCCTCGAAAGCTCTTCATCTATTCTAAACCCAGACTTGGTCACATTGACCCCACATTTCATCTTAGCATTCTCGAACATATACTCAACTAGTTGCATCAACCTATATGGTTTTGCAACTCTAGCGATTCCTTGATACACCTTTTTTTAATGACAAGCGTCATTAAAGTAACATTTACCATTTCGGATTCTAACATTTTAGTAACTTTTTCTATATATTTTTATGTTTCCATTCATTTCTTTTCTAAATTTTCATCAAGAACTACATGTTACTTGAGAAATTGCGTTATCTTGACTTATCACACGCCATCATTAGTTTATACTTTCTTATCTAACGTAACCATCTTGACATTCTTTTTATTGTTTCCATTATAAGACTTTGCTTTCGTTACTTATTTTTAGTAAATTCTCCTCAAGGACAATAAGTCACTTGGAATAATTCAATACGTTGTCTTATACCTTCCACATTTACATTCGGGTGCTAATAATACTTAGCGACCAACATAATCATTGCTCACATTGTAACCATGCCATAAGACATATTATAACTTCAATTCAATTTTTATTCTTAGTCCTAAACTCTTAACGTTTTACTTAGCTTTCTCTCTAAAGTCTCCACTAAAGGTCGCACTCAAATTCTTATTTAACCTATCTTATCTCCTACGACGTCTAACTAATTTTAGACTTCCATTTTCTACTTTCTTAATTCCTCTCATGCTATGTCAAGAACACATAAGCCCACTCATCCATACTTCTTTATTTACATCGAGAAACGTCTCAATCAATGCAAATAAGAAAATATAAACTTATGGTTTGATGATTCATAATTTCTTTGTTTAAATAAAGAAGCATCCCAGTCCATTTAAATATTGAGATTATAAACCATCCCACTTATACACTTTCGACATAACAATCAATTACTATTACATGCTTTAACTTTCAACCTTTTTTACATTTTACATTTATTGACCCTTATTCTTTCATTTTTCTACATGTTACATTTTTACTCCTTTTAGCCTTGGATCCAGATCATTATCACATTCCCTTTAAAAGGACTTTAACCGTACCCTTTGTAACACCCTCAAATTTACAACGCAGCAGAATACAACATTGGGGTGCTACTTCGTAATATAAGCTCATGAGTCACGGTAAACTACATCTCATTTTTATTAAAAAGATCAGAGTTACAAGGTCCCAATAACTTTATAAAAACTCATTTCAAAATAATCCACAACATGTTTAAGTTTCTTTAAAAGAAAACATTTTATCATATGTGCAAAGTTCACCAAGTCCACGTCCTTCGATATCCGCTTTGCCATCCATCCACAAGCAGAGCATATACCTGAGATCAACATGCTAAAAGACAACGAAAACGATGATGAATTCAATAGAGGTTATATAAACAATCCTTTTGAACACAAGCATAGCAAAACATTTAGTTCATAGAACAATCACAACGATGCTAGAGCCACAAACCGAACCTTAACTGTGCCCAACCCGGAGTGATAACACTCCCAATACTAAATACAATATGTCTCCGTATGCCCTCGCAAGGAACACACTTCGGATTGGTCGTTAGCCAGAAATAGATCTATAATTTAGTTTTGCATTAGCGTCCACCGGTAGGCAGGAGATGATGGTTCATGAAGGAAGGGCCACAACAATACACTCATAGCAACGTTCACATAATAAAATCACATGTGTTCGATTTTCTAAAACAAGCATGTATCTCCCTCGCGGGTTTTTAAAACATAAAAATAATTAAATGCGAGGCTATGAACTCACCGTGAATAGAAGTGCCAACCGAGAAATCACATAAAGAGAAGGAAGCGACAAGTCAATCCCGTCCTAGATTAATAATGATCCATGTTTTAGAAATTAAGTTTAATAACATGAGTATACTTTTATATATAACACAATACATGATTAACACACACACACACACACACACACACACACACACACACACACACACACACACATATATATATATATATATATATATATATAATCTTACATGTTTAAAAATTTCATGTTGAGAATCCAAAATAACTTAAAAATCTTCGAACTTCATATTGGAAATTTCGCCAATTTTCCAAGTTTACTAAACGTTGCCTAATGAAAGCACCAAATGACTTCCACTTATTGTCAGCTCCCCCGTTATCCCTCTCATTCCCCTCTCTCCTTCCACCCCACCGCTCCCACTCCCTTCCCACCTCCTCCCCGGGGCGGTGCCCTATATCATCGGGAACTCTTCACTACTTCTTATCCATCGTTTTATTCCCATAATGACCCTATACTCCTGCACATCCGCCTTCGCAGGGCGGGGGGGTTATTTTCTAATACCGGAATGTATGATATTGACGATCGTCGTGGGTGGATAAGTCGATGTGGTCGTATGTGCGAACTCCTGAGGAAAGGCGAATCGCTTGAGATCTGTTGAATCGTATGAGAGCAGTCTCACCGTGGACAGAGAGAGAGACGAATGATATCTCAACAGCATTTTCCGGGAACATGTGAGGGTTTTGGATCTGAGGAGAAGCTCACTCAAGTAGTGCAGAA
The DNA here is from genome assembly GCA_026074375.1 of Tanacetum coccineum. Taxonomy (NCBI): domain Eukaryota; kingdom Viridiplantae; phylum Streptophyta; class Magnoliopsida; order Asterales; family Asteraceae; genus Tanacetum; species Tanacetum coccineum. The sequence goes on along the minus strand of BQNB010014191.1, from coordinate 65,920 downwards.
GCTAGACGCATTGAGGGCAAGGGAGGTCAGCAGATGGCCCCTGAGAAAAAATAAAAAAATCTAGAAAAATTCCAGAAGGTCACACATATCATGGGAAACTTCTAGTTCAATTTTTGTAGAAAAATATCGTCAATTTTCATAACTTTGAATAACTATTTTACCTTCTGACTTTTCGGGTCCGACTTGTCCATTTGACTTTTTGACCTTTTATTGTCATATAAAAACTATTACCGCTTAACCGATAATTTTTCGGTACTTATTTTAAAAATAAATCATAATTATTATTACATAATTTTAATTATAAATTTTAATTTTTTTAAATTTATCTGGCTTGAAAACAAGAACAACGCGTATCGACACGAAAATAATTAAATTTTATTTAATTATCAAAATTTATTTAACAAAAATATTTAATAAATTATTTATCATTTTATTTCAAAAATGTTAACTCGAATATTCCTATAATACCTTGTAAATTCGGGTCAATATTTTTAAATCATATTCTATTATTTATTTTACTTTTGAGTAAAATTTATTTTTGCGATTAACCGAATAGGTTGTCTCGCGTTTGTAATAAAATGTTTATTAAACGTGAACCCGACTTTAGACTAAATATTAGTCTACGTGCTCAACATATTTTATTCATTTCAGAAAAGTATCCCATATGATATAATTTTAAATTTATCATATACGCTTATTTTTCGTAGTTCTATCTAAACTTTTATTATATTTTACATTTATATCCGTTGGCCCCAAAGTATCCATTTATTTTAAAATTTTACACTAAATGAACACATCTATTGTTTTACCTTATTCCTTGCCGACAAAAAAAAGATGGCCAAGAAGGGGCAAATGCTTCAATCTCGACAAATTGACATGTTAAAATATTATGAGTAAATGGCAACACGTGTAGGATGGAGTGTCCAATATTTGACCAAAATTTTAAAGGAGACCCAAAAGTCTCGACCCTAATACTGTCCATTTAATCACTCACATTCCATATTCACATTTAAGAACCATACTTTTCAAACCGCAACTTTCATACTCCTCATTTGATTGTAACTAGTTTTCTCAATTCTCTCTCAAGCATAACATGTTATGTCTCATCCTCACCACCTAAACCATCCGACACCACCCCTCCATCTCACAGCTTCCGACGCCACCTCACCACGGATCTACCACCACCACGGCTACATCACCACCGCAACCCTCTCCACCTCGCCAACGTCACCATCTACACCATCATCATCGTCATAACTATGCCCGCCATCGCGACCTCCATCACCCTCTCCATCACCGCCTTGTGTTTTTGTTATGGGGTTTAATTAAAATTTGTTGGTACATCACCATATCACCCGTCTCCACCACATCTCCTACAGCCTGCGGCTCAGCCGCCGACTAAGCCTACCGTAAACCAACCATTCATCTTCACCCCTTTTTTCTGAGTATTGGATGGTTACATCTTTTATAAAAATAAAAATTAATAACTAATTAAGAGGTGGTTTTGTTTAAGCCTAATTCTTTTTACTTGAATTAATTTCTTTGGTTCTTTCGTTTCGGTTGGATTATACGCCGAATATATGAGTGTTTGTTCTATATCCGAACACACCACTATAAGTGGCGTTCTGTTCGGTTAGCCACCACCATAGCCGCACCTTAAAGGTGTCAGGCTTGTGGTTATTTTGTTACTTTTGTTCTTGGTTATCTCGACTTACCTTCTTCTATTGAAAAACACGCCATAAAGGGGTGTTTGTTTCTGTATAATCACCCAAAAGGGGTGTTTGTTTCTGCATGTAGGATATAAGGGTGTGTTTGGGTTAACAACAACAGTTAAGGGTGCGTTTGGGATAGCAGTCCCTAATAAGGGAGTGTTTGGTTTTATTCATTTTTGTTTCTTATATAAATCTTAGACTAGATTTTATATAAATCGCACGCGTATTGTATTTGCAACATAGATTGATTAAAAAGTGAAAAACATTGAAATTTATGAATATGGGAAACGTTGTATAAACGAGGAGGTCATGCCGAAATTTATAAAAATTTATATACTTAGTATTTTCGTTTAAAACTTTAATTATCTTGGAAATCCGATAAAATGACAAAGTTATATATATTCTCATATTTATTAAGCTGTAATTAAACAATAACCCCGTAAATAAACAGAAAATATACTTTTACGAAATGAGACAATGTTTTAAACTAAACTCTAAAGAAAGAAATACTAAATTATATACTATTATTTTATAAGTCCCGATTAAAGGACAATAATAACTTTTGTTAAAACTTTTAAAATGTCATTTATCTAATTCGAGACTTTAAAAACGAGTGTATTTACTTTTAAGCAATAACTTTTGATTTATTTCATCTGGTGACTTCCGAACACGCCGTCAATTAAGTGTTTTAATTATTTTTTCTCCCCACACCCCCTTCACCCCCGCCTCCCCTTATATAAAACTTTTGGATAAACTTCTAAAAATGGAAGGTTAGATGTGTAATGATTAAACATAAGAATGTAAATGAGATAATAAGTATTAAAATATACTTAAATGACTGAACTTGCCAAAAATATTAATTTTTCCGAAATAGTAACTTTCTAAAAATAAAAAGTTACAAAAAAATAGAAAGTTTTCAATCAAGTCACGTAAGATAAAACGTGAGGAATAATTATAACTCAATTGAACGGGGTTTTGGGATTTAGGTCGCGCAAGTGGATTTCTCATCACATGTATGTTTTGATATATATGTATATATATATAAGATATATTTTACCGTGACGATGTGTGCATCGACGGTTGTACATTGTGCACATTATAATTTAGCGGCATAATTATAGGTCGCGGTTGTGATCGTTGTTGATACATTATGTGCTTATGTGGACTGTTGATCGTGGTCTTCGATCAAGGTGAGTTCATAGCCTCGCAATTAAATCTTTTTATGTTTTAAAAACTCGCGAGGGAGATACATGCTTGTTTTAGAAAATCGAACACAAGTGATTTTATTATGTGAACGTTGCTATGAGTGTATTGTTGTGGCCCTTCCTTCATGAACCGTCAATCACCGCTAACCGGTGGACGCTAATGCAATAATAATAGATCTATTTTGGCCTAACGACCTGTCCGGAGTGTGTTCCTTGCGAGGGCATACGGAGACATATTGTATTTAGTATTGGGAGTGTTATCACTCCGGGTTGGGCACAGTTAAGGTTCGGTTTGTGGCTCTAGCATCGTTGTGATTGTTCTATGAACTAAATGTTTTGCTATGCTTGTGTTCAAAAGGATTGTTTATAAACTCTATGAATTCACTCAACGTTTTCGTTGACTTTTTAGCATGTTTATCTCAGGTATATGCTTGCTAGCTTGGATGGGATGGAATGCGGATATCGAAGGACGTGGACTTGGTGAACTTTGCACATATGATAAAATGTTTTCTTTTAAAGAAACTTAAACATGTTGTGGATTATTTTGAAATGAGTTTTTATAAAGTTATTGGGACCTTGTAACTCTGATCTTTTTAATAAAAATTGAATGTCGTTTACCGTGACTCGTGAGCTTATATTATGAAGTAGCACCCCAATGTTGTATTCTGCTGCGTTGTAAATTTGAGGGTGTTACAGATTGGTATCAGAGCACGAGTCATAGCGAACTAGGTCGTTTTTCAAAACCTGGACTATGACTGTTTTCGAAAAAATTTCACGAGTCGTTCACCGATGTCCGATATCCGCGCGCGCAACCTTTCCTCCCACAACCCACTGGCCTCCACTCCCCTTCCCCGCTCCCCCCCCCCTACCCCCCCCCACTGCCACCCCCCCCACCCTCTCCCTCCCCCCACCGCCCCCACCCACCCCCCACCCACTGTCCCCCCCCAACCCCCCCCCAGACTCCCACCCTCCCCCTCCCCCCACCACCCCCAAACGACCCGCTCCCCTCCTCCTCTCCCCCCCCCCTACCCCACCCCCACACACCCCCCGCCCTCCCCCCCCACCCCCCACCCCCGTCGAGCATGTCCCCCCATCCCCACTCCCCCTCCCCCCGCACCCCACAGCCCACGCCCCTCACCCCACCCCCCCCCCCCCCCCCCCCCCCCTCGCACCACTCCCCCCACCCCCCCCTCCCCCCCCATTTCTTCCCCCTCCCCCCCGCCCCCTCCACACCCCACCATCCCCACCTCCCCCACAGCCCTCCCCTTCCCCCACCCATCCCATCCGCCCCCTCAACCGCCACACCCCCACCGACCCCCCCAACTCTCCCCCTCCCCCCAACCCGCCCCCCCCACCACCCATCCCCCCCACCACCTCCCCTCAGCGCGGCTCCCCCCCCGCCCCCTTCCTCCGCCCCCCCGCCCCCCACCGACACACACCCCCCAGTTCCCACACTCTCTATCTTCCCCCAGCTCCACTCCCACTTCCCCCTCCCCCCCCCCCCCCCCCCCGACCCCCCCTCCCCAACCCTGCCCCGTCGCCTACACCACCCCCACCCACCACCCCAAACCCCCGCTCCACCCCCCCCCCCCCTCCTGATCCATTATGTGCTTTTGTGCCTAGCCTTTGATTGTATACTTTATACACAAGCGTGTGGTATAGATAGTATAAATATATATATATATAATATATAAATATCTATACTATATATATATATATATATAATAAATATAAATTATATATATATTATGATATCCGTCTAACGACGAACCGCTATAAATATATATGCCTTTCGATCATCGCTACATGCGTACATTCGAGTTGTACTATTGATATTATGTAATAGTGTCGCCATTATGATATGACATGATTAATTTCGTATATGTGTAATATATGTATATATATACATTACAATATTATATAGATTTGAGGTTTGGTCAGATTTTTGGTTGTGTTTCGAGCCGCGATTAAGGAACCAAAGAGCTAAGGAACAAAGGAATAAGGCGAAACTAATTCTTCTCCGATCTTGCTAGATATAGCATTGTGAGTAATTTTTATTACTGGTATAATCTTTGTTTCGCGACTTGATTCGTTATTGATAAATTCTTGTGATGAAATTCGTCGAGAACGTGCGCAGATTTGGTTGAAAGCGTTGTTGAAAAACCGAACGATTTGAATATCGTGTATAGGCCAATTTAAACTTGTTCTGAGTTGATTTTTGGGTCGAAAATAAACTTTTGGTGCGTTTTGTAATACGCGGTTTTGAGCAGAAAAATTGGACACGTATTTCGAGGTCCGAGATTTCGTAAGAACTGATTTTAGATTTTAAATGTGATCCAGTTTGTTGGGAATTACGTTTTCCTAACTTAGTACCGACAGTATTAATAGTTAGTACTGATAGTTATAGTTAGCACTGACTGTACAAAATGTTAAGTATTGATCAGTTAGTTAGTACCGATAAAAGAAATTAGTTAGTACCGTTTTAAGAATATGTATGAGAATTTTAGAAAAGATATGTTCGCGTTTTGTAAGCCTTTAGGTTTATCCTGTTCCTATAAAATGATCCCTCTTATCATAGTTAGAGATACGAGCTCCATAGATCCAATAACAAAATCATATCTCATAGTTAGTAACTGTAATCACTCAAAGCAGATTAATAGAATTATTATTTAGCTTTTTCATTGTGCTTCTTAGTACTGTGTTAAGATTTCCGCATAACACAAAGTATTCATAGTCAGTGTTTCCTACATAGTCCCACAATAATTTATACATCTTGTGTGCTATCATCCTAAAAACCTGGCAAGATCTATTCAACAAGGGACTCACAAGTGGTATCAGAGCCTGTGAGAAACTCTGAATAAGAAGAACAAACAAATACAGTTATAAATCTTCATCCTTCAAAACTAAACATGTCTGGGTCACAAGATGAAATTCCACCACCACCACCACCACCACCAACATCATCACAAACACCAACATAACAAACTCCTCATACATATCCAACCATCCAAGCTTGCTATTCTCAAAAAAGAGAACATGATAAATGGGCTAGGAAAATGGAACACTATTGATACAGACTATCTAATCTGGGAGGTTATACAAAATGGGAATGGTCCTGTATCAATCACTACAGATACACAAGGACAAATTAAGGTTTTGCCTCCCAGAACTGCAGAAGAAATTATAGCCAGAGAAAGAGAGAGAAAAGCAAGGACCACCTTGCTTATGGCCCTACCAGAAGATCATCTTGCTAAATTCCATAAGATGACTGATGCAAAAGAGATGTGGGATGCCATCAAATCTAGATTTTGTGGAAATGACAAATCCAAGAAGGCATTAACTTCTTTAGCAGCATTAACTTTTGTACTAGCAGTAGTAACTTTTGTACTAGCAGTAGTAACTACTTAGGCAATTTTTCTTCTAAGTCTCTGAGCAGCACTAATATGCACTAGCAGTAGTAACTTTACACTAGCCAGTAGCTAACTGTTTACTAGCATAAGTAAACAGTTTAACTATTTTTCTCTGAAGTTCTATACTTCTGTAACTACCACAGACGAGCAGCATTAACTCTGATATGAGCCGCAGTAATACTAGCAGCATTAAGAAGGCTTTTAATCCTAACACTATGTCTTCAAAATAATAGACAACATGTCTATAACAAAATTGGTAATTTGAGTCTCTTTTTTAAGTCAACGAAATCATTCTGTGTCTTTTGATAAATCATGATCACCTACCAGAGTGTAGTTATCTTAAAACCATCACTTGGAGTCATCCTTGGGTTCCAAATCGAGTCTCACTCATACCTCTACGTTTTCACTCATTTTTCATGTCTAATTCATTTAACAAAATGCCTCTACCTTTATATAGATGTATAATATCTTCTGTCTACCAATTCTGCTACCACCTTTTAGACAACCTCATACCTTATCATGTGATTGGTCTATGAACATTCATAATGCTCGAGAAGAGATACATAACTTCATGAATGAAGTTTTTATATGTTAACCGTCATCCATCTTGACATTGTCAAGCTCATCGCTTTCGTCTTCATTTGTCTTCCTCTTTATTTATTCTTGTTATTCCATACTTTATGTACGAATGAGCATGAATTAAGAGGGAAGGGAAAACACACTTGTTCACATGTATCCTTTAACCAAATACTCTTAAGAACTCACAAATGTGATTCTTATTCACTAGAAACCAACTTACAAGAACACCCATGATGAGGTGTTATTTTATACATTTTTTTTTGGTCATTTAACTCCCTAAATCGTGAAAATATGCCCAAATTATGTACTTAATCATTCCTTTTTGTGTTTTTAGCACTTGGATGGCTTTTGGAGGATATACACGTGATATGGGCTCAATTGGAGAAGAAACGGACAAGACTACGACTCTACACCAAATCTTTTGAATAAATTCCATACAGTGGCTGGAGACGGCGTCGCGATTCCTTACGACGGCGTCAGATCATACAAGAGACAACGTCAGAAAAGTTATGACAGCGTCAGAACATAGCCGCCTCAAAAGAAACCCTAGAAGATTCGACGAAGCGACGACGTCAGAAAACCCGTGACGCCATCGCGACCTATTTCCTATATATACAAACTCATTTTTAGGGTTTTAGTGGTAAACTTTTAGGGGGGAATCCGAACTCTACTTTAGAAGACGATAAAGCTACTAAAATAGGCCTTTTTTAGGGTGTTAAAACCCTCTTGTATCAGCCTTAATTACATGTTTTAATCAAGTGAGATCTCCTATCTTTTATCACTCAATATGTCTATGTGTTGTGTGATTGATTCTTGCTCTTCACTTTCTTTTAACATGCTAGGCTAGATCTTTTAGTATTTACTTACGATTGCATGAAACTTACTTTGTAGATCCTTTTAATGTTGCTTCTTGTGATGGATGTGCACGTTGGGCTTTAGAAAACTAGCCATAAGATATTAAATTGGCATAGACGTCTAGGGAAACATAAGTGTGTAGAAAGGATACCATCGGTAACAGTCTTCATACTACCTTACCCTTAATATGGTTAATCCTTCTTAAGTGTTTTAATGCATGTGATATACTCTTAGGGGCCTTGTAATAGTCTTCATACTACCTTACTTGTGCGTTTCCTTAACGGAATATTACGTAGACGGCGTTTTCGTGTAATTCGCTCATGAATAAGGAAATACTTACACAGATCATCACAAGTGTGACAAAGCAACAGGATTAGGAAAAGAAAACTAAGAAGTAGTGCATAATTAAGTAAATAAGTTCGTTTATCATATAGTTATCACCAAAGTAGTTTAGATTTATATTTAGTTTAATTAGCTAAAACCAAACCAAACCTCTCAAAACCATAAATTTACCTGCTTTCTATAAAATATAAAAATACAAAAATAATCTTCTTTCAACCCTTAGATCTCTGTTACCCCTAGAGAATGATAACAAATCCCAAGTCTTGCATATACTACACTACAACGGTTAGGTACACTGCCTAGGGAGTTGTAAAACCTCGTGTGTTGACAACAACCGCATCAAGTTTTTGGCGCCGCTACGTGGAGAATAGTTAGGTTTTGAACTTTATCTAGCTTAGGTCTACTCACTTGATTCCTTTCAAGTAAGATTTTTTTTTCAATTAGCTTTCTCTTAGTCTATCTTTTCTTTGTTCTCTTTGTTCGTAAAATCCCTATTGTTTATATTGAATAAAAGTTGTCATTTAAAATGAATAGGTATAGTTTTTCTAGTGTAAATAGATTAAAAGGTTTGGCTAAAACATTCCAAAATGATGTTTTGATGTTCCAACAACATCAAGATGAATCTCTCCACGATGCGTGGACTCGTTTCAAAAACTTAATCCAAAGAGTCCTTCATCACGGCCTCGATTTATGGACCCAGATTCAAATCTTTTATAATAATGTCAACCACTACACCTAAATGGACATTAAATTTGCTGCAAATGGGGACCTCAGGGAATTAAGTAATGAAGAAGCATGGGAAACCATAGAAAATTTTGCACAAGGACAAAAAGAGTGAGACAAACCTTTTAAAGCTATTACTGAGCAAGAATTAACAAGTTTAAGGGATCAAGCAAATGAATTATTTGGCAATGAAAAGGTTTGGTTTGAGACTCCTAGGTGCATAGCATGTGATAAGGTAGATAATCCAAGCCCACAAAATACCCCACAAGTCCTCCCATCATTTAAGGTATACACATTGCCCATGACTTACCCAAAAGAAGTAGAAGAGACTTTAGGAATCCCGATAGAGGTATAACCTTTGAACCAAACACAAATAGAGGATTTAAGCTTGAATACTTGTAGTCATGACCTTTCTCCTAGCTTTAAGGAAGTTCCTTGTTTTGATGAACCAAAACCTCAACACAGCCCTTACCTAATTATCCATCCTTAGATGTAAGTCTAGGATACGAAAGAGGCCTCGAACCACCCATCAAACCACATAGTCTGGAAAGTTTTAGGAAGAAGAAAGTAGAAAATTTGACCATTCATTCACCACCTCTACCTCACATGGCGTCGTTCCACCCTAAGGATATGTATTGCTATTATCACCCATATATAGATGACCCTAAGAAACATTATGGATTTAAACTGGGTTTATTGGGACATAGTGGATCCCTAGGTGTTGATTTTTTGAATATAGAGATGATAGAAGATGATTGGCAATTAGAATCCAAACTCCAAAGAAGTTTCTTTTCTAGGAAAAGGACTTAATTTACCCGTTAGGCCAAAAGAATTAAAAAATGGTAGGATTAAAGAAACATACCATTTGGAGCATATAATCCAACATCCAGTTTTTCAATATATGGCTCTTTCTTACCATAATGGTGTGTACCGTTACTATCACCCGAACTTAACCTTAAGTGTAGAGGAACCTCCCTATTTATCTGTTAAATAAGGATAGAGTCAGGCTCGTGACTCGAACAAAAACAAGCGCTTGTTAGGAGGCAACCCAATTCTTTTAATTTCATGCATTTTAGGAGTGTCTTGTGTATTTTATTCTTAATTATTTGTTTTTATATGTTTGAATTATTAATTGATCATGCTTTGTTTTGTCTTTAACCTCGTCTTAATTGCAATCAAAGGTATTTCATAGAAATTGTGAAAGGAAAGTCCGGTTTCTAAGAACCATTTCAAACATATTTAACAAATTGTTTAGATTAATTCGCCTCTTGTGTCAGTTTCGAGTCATATGATTGTGATAATTAATATCAGCTTTTATGCAATATTTTCTACAAGAAACAACTAATAGATTTGCGTGCAGAAATTTTTTCTAAAAAACGAAGCAAATTTGATTTACAGTGTGTGGAGACGGCGTCAGGATTAATCCTGACGGCGTCACGTCTCCAGCAATTGTAAATTTTGTATTTTCTTTAAATTTTTAAATATTAATTTTGTATAATTTCCAAAATTTGTAATTTTCTTGAAAACCTGCAGAAAGCCTTGATTATATTAACACATTCATCCTATCTTTACTTCTTTTATAGAGTCAACGCTAAAAGTTTTGTTGTATATGTTGGGATTAAAAGTCTTCTTGATGATCTTAGAGTTACTGTTGCTCAGGTTTGTGTTACTACTGCTAAGCTAAAGTTAGTGTTGTTCATTAACTTTAATGAAAAATATGCTAAGTAGTTAGTGCTGCTAGTATAAAGTTAGTACTGCTAGTTCACAGTTACTACTATTAATATATATTAGTACTGCTAGTATAAAGTTAGTGCTGCTAGTGTAAAGTTAGTACTTCTGGTGAAGATTAAAGAAAATATTCTAAGTAGTTACTACTGCTTGTGCTCAGTTAATGATGATGGTGTATAAGTTACTACTGCTCAAAGATTAAGACTGCTAAAAGAGTTTCTACTATCAGAGAAAGGATAAAGATAGAAGAAAGGATACAGATTGTTTGGAGATCAAGATTACTTACGTGATAAGTATTAGTTATTTATAGAATAGATCATAGAGAATATTCTAAGTCTTAGGAGTATATTGTAAATCGACTAGGACTCCTTGGTGTATAAAAGGAGGTCCTAGGGTATAGAGTTTAATATGATGTTGTTTATGATTTGATAAATGTTATTCATAGCTTCAAGGTTTTGTAACCCTAATACTAGGAGAGTATTCGTATTATTCTTAATAATATTAGAGCTTTTATTGTTTGTTGAATTGTGATCTTGTGTTACTGTTTCATTAAGAATTCTTTTTAATATTAAAGATTAGAGTTCGCATAATATTTAATACACATAAAGTTTCTACTATAGTTGTGTTAGATTTATCTAATATAACTAAACCTTATACAAGCTAAGGAATTCGATCTATTAAAGTGGGATCAACAAGTGATATCAGAGCTTATTGAGAAGCTGTGATCTAGAAGAATCTGTTTGTGTATACAAGATCTTGTTAAGAAGATATGGATCAAGATTCTGCACACATGGTGGCTGCATCTAAAGCTCCCATGCTCAAACTGGGTGAGTTTGAGTTATGAAGGGTGGGGATTGAACAATACATCCAGATGATAGACTATGCACTATGGGAAGTCATAGAGAATGGTGCAACCTTACCAAAAACAACAATTGTGGAAGGTAAAGAGCAAGTGGCGCTTATTACATCTGCTGAAGATAAAGCTCAGAGAAGATTAGAAGTGAAGGCTAGAAGTACTTTAATGATGGACATTCCCAATGAACATCAATTAAAGTTTAACTCTATAAAGGATGCTAAGAAGTTGCTGGAAGCTATTGAAAAGAGATTTGGTGGGAATGAAGCTACTAAAAAGACACAAAGAAATTTCTTAAAGCAGCAATATGAAAACTTCACTGCTCCAAGCTCAAAGATGCTTGATCAAACTTTTGATAGGCTATAAAAGCTTGTGAGTCAGTTAAAGTTTTAGGTGAAAAGCTTTTACAAGAAGATGTTAATCAAAAGTTATTAAGAAGTTTGTCACTTGAGTGGAACACACATGCTGTTGTGTGGAGGAATAAAGCTGAGTTAGATACAATGAGCATGGATGATCTCTATGACAACCTCAAGGTGTATGAACCAGAATTCAAAGGGATGTCTAGCTCAAGTTCAAGCACACAGAACATGGCTTTTGTGTCCTCTTCAAATAACAACACTAGCAGCTCTAATGAAGTAGTTAATGCTGCTCATAGAGTTACTATTGCTAGCACTCAAGTTAATGCTGCTTACTCTACAAATATTGATAACTTGAGTAATGCTGTTATTTGTTCATTCTTTGCTAGTCAACCAAATAGTCCTCAACTTACACATGAGGACTTGCAATAATTCCATCCTGATAACATAGAATAGATGGATTTAAGATGGCAAATGGCCATGTTGACTTTGAGGGCTAGAAGGTTTTTGAAGAATACATAAAGGAAGCTTACTGTTAATAGCAATAAGACTATTGGTTTTGATAAGTCCAAAGTGGAGTGCTACAACTGCCACAAGAGGGGACATTTTGCTAGGGAGTGTAGAGCTCCAAGAAATCAAGACAACAAGAACAAGGAAATCTCAAGAAGGAGTGTGCCTGTGGAAACAACTACTTCCACAGCTTTGGTGTCATGTGATGGTCTTGGTGGATATGACTGGAGTGATCAGGCAGAGGAAGGACCTAATTATGCACTCATGGCTTACTCATCTTCAAGTTCTGACTCAGAGGTATCCAATGATTCAAATTGTTCAAAATCTTGTATGGAAACTGTTAAATTACTTAAATCTCAAAATGATCAACTATTAAGAGATTTAGAGAAATCTAGTTTAATGGTTTTAGGTTATAAAACAGGTTTAGAATCAGTGGAAGAAAAACTTGAATTTTATAAAAAGAATGAGTCTGTTTATGTAGAAAACATTAATGGCTTAAAATGGGATATTCAAGTAGGAGAAATAACTATTAGAGAGCTTAGGAAGAAGCTTGAAAAAATTCAAAAAGAAAAAGATAGCATTCAATTTAATGTAGATAAATTTGAAAATGCATCTAAAAGTTTAAACAAGCTCATAGAGTGTCAGATTGTTGATAATTGCAAGAAAGGTTTAGGCTATGAAAAATATAATGCAGTTCCACCTCCCTACACAGGAAATTTCATGCCTCCAACACCTGATTTGTCTTTTACTGGTTTAGATGAGTTTGTTAATAAGCCTGTAGTTGAGAACAGTAAAGCTATGTCTAGTGAAGAAGAGCCTAAGGAAGTTAGGAAGAATGATGATGCCCCAATTATTGAAGAATGGGTGTCAGATAGTGAGGAAGAAAATGTGTCTCAAACTAAAACTGAGAAGAAAATAGTTAAGCCTAGTATTTCTAAGAAAGAGTTTGTCAAACCTAAGTAACAAGAGAAAACTGCTAGGAAAACTGTTAAACAAGTTGAGAAACATAGGCACAACACTCACAGTCCAAGAGGCAATCAAAGAAATTGGAACAATATGATGTCTCAAAAACTAGGAAGCAATTTCAGATGTTTAATAAGGCCTGTTATGTGTGTAGAAGCTTTGATCATTTGTAGTTTGATTGCAATTACCATCAAAAATAGTTTCAAAATCAAAGGATGGTAAAACCTGTTTAGAACAATGCTCAAAGGGTGAATCATCAAAACTTTGCTAAAAAGACTCACCCTTGTGCTAAAAAGAACATGGTTCCAAGAGTAGTACTAATGAAGTCTGGTTTAGTATCAGTTAATACTGTTAGACAAGTTAATAAATGCTGCTAGACCAATGTTATATCTTTCTAAAACAGCACATTCAACTGTTAAGAGGCTCATTCAAAAGAACACAGCATTTAAAAACAGTAATATTAATCAAAGGGTTAATACTATTAGGGGTAAAAATGTTAATACTGCTAAACTAAAAGCAGTAGTTAATGTTGTTCAAGGAAATAATCTTAATGTTGTTAAGGCCTCAGCTTGTTGGGTTTGGAAACCAAAGACTAAATTTTTAGACCATGTTTCTAAACACAACAGTGCATATATTACCCTAAAGAAGTTTGATTATGTTGATGCACAAGGCAGATCCAAGTCAGTGATGGCTTGGGTCCCCAAAAGAAACTGATTTTCTTATCTAATGTGCAGGGCAATCCACAAATGGATTTACATGATTAAGGAGTGATTGATAGTGGATGCTCAAGGCACATGACTGGGAACATGTCTTATCTTACAGACTATTAAGAGATAGATAGATGATATGTTGCTTTTGGAGGGAACCCCAAAGGAGGGAAAATCACAGGAAAAGGTACACAGTCTAATAGTTTTGCAAATACAAAAGCAAGTGAAAATGCAGGTCAAGCTAGAAAAGAGACAAAACCTGTTAAAAATTACATTTTCCTACCATCATGGCATGGTGATCCACCATATTCCCAAGATCCAAAGAGTTCTCAAGATGATGGATCCAAACCTTCAAGTGATGATGGAAAGAAGGTTGATGAAGATTCAAGAAAAGATAGTGAAGGTATTAATCAAGAGAAGGAAGATAATGTTAACAGCACTAACAATGTTAATGCTGCTAGCATAAATGAAGTTAATGATGTTGGTGGAAAACAAGCATTGAACTTCCACATGATCCAAATATGCCTTAATTGGAAGATTTAACATATTTGAAGATGATGAAGATGTTGGTGCAGAGGCTGACATGCATAATTTGGATACAACAATCCAAGTCAGTCCTATTCTAACTACAAGAATTCATAAAGATCATCCTCTTGATCAAGTGATTCATATGAACTTGTTTGGTCCAACATTTGTAAAAAGCCTTATGAAGAAAATGTATTGCCTAGTTGTCATAGATGATTATAGTAGGTTTACATGGGTTTTCTTTATAGCTACTAAGGATGAGACTAGTGGCATTCTTAAGTCCTTTATAACTGGTATAGAAAATCTAGTAGATCACAAGGTTAAGGTGATTAGATGTGATAATGGGACTGAGTTCAAAAATAGAGAAATGAATCAGTTTTGTGAGATGAAGGGTATTTTGAGACAATTTAGTGTAGCTAGAACTCCTCAACAAAATGGAGTTGCTGAGAGGAGGAATAGGACACTATTTGAGGCTGCTAGGACTATGCTAGCTGATTCTAAGTTGCCAACTACTTTTTGGGCAGAAGCAGTTAATAATGCTTGCTATGTGCAGAATAGAGTGTTAGTAGTTAAGCCTCATAACAAGACCCTATATGAACTTTTTCATGGTAGAATACCAATTTTAAGTTTTATAAGACCATTTGGGTGTCATGTTACTATTCTTAATACCATAGATCACTTAGACAAATTTGATGGTAAGGCTGATGAATGTTTCTTTGTTAGATACTCTTTAAATAGTAAAGCCTTTAGATTATTCAATAGTAGAACAAGGATAGTAGACACACAAACACATATAAACATGTATAAACACATATAACACATAACCCATACTTATAGAACAGATATTTAGGTCAACACTATGGTTTGACCAACCTGCTCAAGCCATGGTTGTTACAGTGGACCTCTATCTAATGTCATATACAAGAGGAACAATTATGATGCAAGGTTCTATGACTGACAAAGTTGCTGGGCATATCATTGGTAAGTGCTTATTTATTATAGACTACTACTATTGGTTTTGGAGCTTGTAGGTATGATTTTTCCTGGGTGAATTGTACACCTAATGGTTTATACACCTTATCCCAAACACCAGTTCAGGAGTTATCAATAAAACACACTTTACATTTTAACTCAACTCACTTCTATTTAGCAACAAACAAACAATTATAAACAACATACAAGTATTTACCTCTTCGCGTAACCACTTAGAAAAAGATTTACTATGCTCACTCTCCAGCAATGCTATTCATTTACCTGGGAGTATTGTTTTCAAAAATTGCTTGTGTCGCCTGAAACAAAACAATGTCTTTTATAGAACATTTTAAGTAATGAAATAGACACGTGTTAGTAATACTTACTTGATATACGGTGCAAGTTCATCTGTATTCTGTATTACATACAAATGTGCTTTCTGAAAGACTTCCCCAGAAACTTCACTTGATTTGCCAGCCGATAATGGCTCTCCGTCCTCATTTTCATTGGTTACATGTTTCTCAGGTGGGATACCAACAATTTTCATGGTTTTATGATATTCGCTAAAAACTCTATTGTTACTTCCGCGATAGTCTCCTCAGCAATGCATCCCTCTGGTCTATTTCTGTTTCGCACATGTCCTTTAATAACCTTCATGCATCTTTCGAAGGGATACATCCACCGAAAGCATATGGGACCACATAATTTTACCTCCCTAGTTAGGTGCACAGTCAAGTGTATCATAATATCAAAAAATGACAAAGGAAAGAACTTCTCTAGTTGGCACAGTGTTACAACAAGTTCTGCTTGCAGCTTATCTAGTTCTTGGAAGCTCATTTCTTTCCTACATATAGATTTAAAGAAAAAACAAAACCTGATAATAGCATATCGTGTGGGTGGGTGCATGATTGAACGTACAACAATGGGTAAAAACTCTTGCATTAGCATGCGATAGTCATGCGATTTAAGGCCAATGAGCTTCCTATCCTTTAGGTTTACCAATCTAGAGAAATTTGAACAATAGCCTTGTGGTACCCTGATGTTGCTTAACGTTTCGCAAAAGATGTCTTTTTCAGCATTCGTTAATGTAAACAATTCTGGTTTAATCCCCAACTCTAGCAGATCCAATCGAGCATTCACTCCATCTTTTGTCTTTCCAGGAACATTTAGCAAAGTTTCGACTAGACTCTCACCAACATTCTTTTCTATATGCGTGAAGTCAATACAATGTGGAACAGAATTATGCCTCCAATACTATAGCTTTTGATACCAAATGTTGAATTTCTTCTAATATGGTTCAGTTACTTGGCTCGAACTACCCTCTGCTTCTGTTGTTTTCTTTTTCTGCTTTTGAATCTTCCCACCTATGCCTCTCGTATCTTCTTGATGTTCAGATGTCTTATTGTTTGTTCATTTTCCTCTTATTGTTTGTTCGTTTTTCCTTTTCCCATTTATTATTCAACATACTGTTGTAACATTGTGTATATTTGTTCCCCGGTCAATGGAATTGGAGCAAGCTGACATTCTTGTTGTCCATTAAACGCCTTCGTTTGCTTTCTGAACGGATGGTTGTATGGTAGATATCGTTTGTGTCCAGCATAACTGTTAGCCTTAAAATATGGTGACATATCGGAATTACATTAGTTTTCATTAGGCAAGAACTATAGGGACTATAACTGTTAAGATAGTATAGTGTCCTTTGTCTTGACCTATATATACCCCTCCTATACTTCATGAGGGTGAGGATTCATTTTGTAAAAAAGTGTGTGTTTTGTTTCCTCTCTAGACACAAACCTCTTCCCATCTTTTTCCTTTCTCTCTAATAATATGGCTAAACATTTGTTCAATCCTCCCCGACCTCCGGATCTTTCTTGTGTAGCTAGTGATTTCTTATTATAACAATTGGTATCAAGAGCTAACCGGGGGTGTATTGTATTCGAGTGTGTTGTGTTAGTGATTTCGTTCTTTATTAAGCAAAGGGGTTCGATTTGGTTTCTTGGCATATAAGCTTTTAGTCGTGGCTTTGTTGTGCGTGGCTAAGAAAAACGCAAGGACAACAAAATCGTGCTTCAAGGACCGAACTAGATCTCACTTCAAGGATCGATCGAGTGATTTTAGTTTGGCTCGAACGAGCGGACTCGAACAAGCGGACTCGAACAAGCGGACTCGAACGACAAGACTCGAACAAGCGGACTCGAACTAGCGGACCGAACTAGCGGACCGAACTAGCGTAATCGAACGAGCGGACCGAACTAGCGGACCGAACGAGCGGATCGAACGAGCGGATCGAACGAGCGGATCGAACGAGCGGATCGAACGAGCGGGATCGAACGAGCGAATCGAACGAGCGGAATCGAACGAGTGGGATCGAACGAGCATTTTTTTTGGACCGAACGAAAATTTTTTTAGAAAACTTGTGTGACGAAAAGGGTTTCAGTAAAACAGCCATAACTTTTGATCCGTAAGTCCGTTTTAGGCCCTGGACCTCCAATTCGAAGAAGAAAAGCGAGACGGTTCTCGTTGTAACTCTTTAGTGGTTAAGGATTTTTCGAAGGCCAAAAACATCGTTTTCTATGATTTATTGACATTTTTCAGTTTTTTTTGGAATTTTTCGTCGCTGATTCCGAATCAAATCACTCACGGTTTTCTATTGATTTTGTAAAATCCCGTTAATTCATTTATCGGTTTAAATCATAGAATTGTAAAATCCCGTGAATGTTAATTGATTTCAACAACACAACAAACACGATACATAACACTAAAAACGATCCGAATAAGATTCACTAAATGACAAACGGCTAAAGATTCGGATTACGATGACAAGTGATCACGAAGTTGATTTGGTTAACCTTATTTGGCTGAGTTGGTCTCACGAAGGCGGTTTACTTATTTCATCTTCGAAGACGTCCTTCTCTTTTTCTACCCCTTTTCTTTAAACCCAATCTATCGATTGATGACTTGCTTGAACGTACAACAGTTATGATTGAGACTTGAATTATCTAGTTACCAGAAGTCAGGGGTGGTTGGTTGCAGACCTGGTTAACTATCACTTAAAGGAGTTACATTGTTTTTTTTTTTTTTTTTTTTTTTTTTTTTTTTTTTCTAGTACTCAGTGTCACACGCAGAAGACGATGTAGATTAATTTCAAGAGGTTGGGTTTTGTTTAAAAACCTTCTTTTCCTTTTTGGTTGGGTATAAAGTACTTATAGATTTAATCTTGCACCGTTCTTCAATCAACAACAGTGCAAGGTTTATATTAACAAATTTGGGGGGATTTTATTCATTTTATGTTTGGCTATCGGGTTTACTTCACCAAAGTGATCACAACAATAGCCGATAGAATTCGAGGTGGTAAAGGTAGCAGAGTGTTCATGGTTAGAGATGTAATCAAGAATTCTTCCACGGGTTCCAAGGACAATGGTACTTCACAGTTAGTATATTTAAATTCTTCAACGACATTATATTACAAGACCTTGATTATACCAAGTTTTTTTGATTCTTGCTTCATTTCCTTTACGATTTCTGAAGACAAGAGAGTAATGCTTCGTTTGGGATTCAAGATTTGTGTTAGACACAGAAATCCGAGTATTTGGACGTACACGACAATGAACTTCCGAGTGATTCCAACCTCATGGGGGAAAACGTGTACATCGGGATTAGTTGACTTATGATGTACCATGTCAACTTCTTAGGGAAAGGAGTGTATACTACTTATTAGCATGGTTTATTAGTATTTCTGCATACGTGAGAAGATTGTTTGCTGATTTCTCAATGTAACCCCGAACAAATATTCACCAAAGCCCTAATGACAAGAAGCATTGGTCGTTGGGGTGGTTTTGGCTTCTACCAAAATTCGATATGGACAGTCAAAGCCAAGTAGAAAGATTGTTAAGCTACAACAACGTTTCAGAATTGTTAAGATGGGATGTTGGTTTGGGGAAGCTGATTCAGAAACTTCGCCAAATAGAGTATATGAAGGAAAGCTTTTCAAGACTGCTGCATGAATTAGGGGGAAGTTATAGTTTCATACATTAACTACAATGGTTCCTGTACAAGTAAAGACAATGAAGATCACGCTGGAGTAACGTTTCAAGACCAGGAGAATACGAAGACTCTTCAGTTTGGAAGCGCTTGGAAGCGTTATTTATGTTGTAGTTGTACAAGATAGACATTGTATTGTAAATTCCATATGTCCACTTATTGGGGGAGCTTCTGTTAGCCTTAAAATATGGTGACATATCGGAATTACATTAGTTTTCATTAGGCAAGAACTACAGGGACTATAACTGTTAAGATAGTATAGTGTCCCTTGTCTTGACCTATATATACCCCCTCCATACTTCCATGGAGGGGTGAGGATTCATTTTGTAAAAAGAGTGTGTGTTCTTGTTTCTCTCTCTAGACACACACCTCTTCCCATCTTTTTCCTTTCTCTCTAATAATATGGCTAAACATTTGTTCAATCCTCCCCGACCTCCGGATCTTTCTTGTGTAGCTAGTGATTTCTTATTATAACAATTGGTATCAAGAGCTAACCGGGGGTGTATTGTATTCGAGTGTGTTGTGTTTGTGATTTCGTTTTTTTTTGTGCTTAATGGTTCGGCGTATTGTGCTTAATGATTCGGCTTAATGATTCATTGTGCTTATGGTATGAGGCTGAAACGAAGAGAAGAAGAAGGTACGTCAAGGTGTTTGATGTATTGCTTGAACCGATCGAGTGAAGACCGAACGAGTGCACTTTTGGTTTGGACCGAACGAGGGCTTTTTTAGCCTGGACCGAACTAGATTTCACTTGAAGGACCGAACGAGTCTCTTTGTTCAAGGACCGAACGAGTTCTTGGTGTCTCAACCGATCGAGCATTTTTTCATTTGGATCGAACGAGTGCATTTTTCATTTGGATCGAACGAGTCTCATTTTTCAAGGATCGAACGAGCAAGGATCGAACGAGCAAGGATCGAACGAGCAAGGATCGAACGAGCGAAAATTTTGTTTGGACCGAACGAGCGGAAATTTCTCAAGGACCGAACGAGTGAAAAATGCAAGGACCGAACGAGCAAAATTTTTTTTGGACCGAACGAAATTTTTTTTAGAAAACTTGTGTGACGAAAAGGGTTTCAGTAAAACAGCCATAACTTTTGATCCGTAAGTCCGTTTTAGGCCCGTGACCTCTCAAATCGAAGAGAAAAACGAGACGGATCACGCTATAACCAGCTTTTAGCTGGTTAAGGATTTTTCGAAGGCCAAAAACATCGTTTTCTATGATTTATTGACGTTTTTCAGTTTTTTTTTGGAATTTTTCGCCGCTGATTCCGAATCAAATCACTCACGGTTTTCTATTGATTTTGTAAAATCCCGTTAATTCATTTATCGGTTTAAATCATAGAATTGTAAAATCCCGTGAATGTTAATTGATTCAAATCCACAACACAACAAACACGATACATAACACTAAAACGATCCGAATAAGATTCACTAAAACGACAAACGGCTAAAGATTCGGACTACGATGACAAGTGATCACGAAGTTGATTTGGTATCCCTTATTTGAGATTGAAGTTGGGTTTCACGAAGGCGTCTACTTATTTCATCATCGAGACTTCCTTCTATTTTCTACCCCTTTTCTTCAAACCCAATCTATCGATTGATGACTTGCTTGAACGTACAACGGTTATGATTGAGACTTGAATTATCTAGTTACCAGCAGTCAGGGGTGGTTGGTTGCAGACCTGGTTAACTATCACTTAAAGGAGTTACATTGTAGTACTCAGTGTCACACGCAGAAGACGATGTGGATAATTTCAAGAGGTGTTGTACTTCTTATACTTTTCTGGTTGGGTATAGAGTACTTATAGATTTAATCTTGCACCGTTCTTCAATCAATAATAGTGCAAGCTTAAGTAACAAATTTGGGGGATTTTACTTCATTTTCAAGTTTGGTATATCGGGTTTACTTCACCAAGTGATCACAACAATAGCCGACAGAATACGAGGTTGGTAAGTTAGCCAGAGAGTATAAGGTTGAGATGTGATCAGCAACTCTCACGGGATATTTGAAGCTACTGAACGTCAATGATACTTTACAGTCTCAGCAAAATCTTTCAAAGTTCTTCAATGTCTTTCATAACTTTTCAAGATTGTTTCTTATGACAAGAACTTCTCGTGTATATGGTCATACACGTCAATGATGCTTCTGAGAGTTCGCAACCATCATGGGGGAAAATGTGAACATCCGGGACGTAGTTGACTTTGATGTTACCATGTCAACTTCCAGGGGGAAGTAGTGTAGACTACTTTACTTAGTATGGTTTGTGAAGTATTATACAAGCGTGAGAAGAATTGTTGCTGATCTCTTGCATGTTTCCTAAAACATATAATCATCAAGACCAAATATCATGATACAGTATAGAAGTAGTATTAGATGGTGTGGTTGACTGCTTCTTCTACAAAATTCCGATGTGCACTTTAAATGTCAATGTTAGAAGATCCTTTGAACTACATCAATGTTTCAGAATCTGCTCAAGATACGGATGTTGATTAACTTCGCCACAAAAGGAAGTCTTTATGAATGAAAGCTTTTTGAGACATGCTGCATGGATTGGAGGGAAGTTAATCCAGTTCATGCATACTACAATGGTTCCTGTATTAAGTATAAAGACATTGGAAGATCCAAGCTTGGAGTACCAGTTTTCAAGAAAGGGGAACTCAGAGAATCTTCAGCTTTTGGAAGACTTTACTTGTGTTGTATTTGTACATGATAGGAACATTGTAAGTAATTCCGTATGTCCACATATTGGGGGAAGATTGTTAGCCTTAAAATATGGTGACATATCCGGAATTACAATAATTTAGTTATAGTGTGACATGTAGGGACTAATAATGACAAGTTACAATAGTTAGGTGTCACTAGGACTATAAATACCCCTTCCATACTTCCAAAGAGGGGTGAGGATTCATTTGTATTTTTTCACCAAGGTGTGTGTGTGTTCTTTCTCTCTCTAAAACACATACACATCTTACCTTTCTCTCTCTAAATAATACAATGACAACTTATTATTTCTATCCTCCCCGACCTCCGGATCGTCTTTTTTTAGTGTTTCTTATTAACAGGGAAAGACCCAGGAAGTTTCACTTTACCTTGCTTTATTAATGATTTCTGTTTTGACAACGTCCTTGTTGACTTAGGAGCTAGCGTTAGTGTTATGCCTCTCTCGACCTACCTTAACTTAGGATTAGGCGAATTAGCTCACACTAGGTTGACAGTGGAATAGGCAGATAGGACTATGAAATATCTAAAAGGAATAGCTGAAAATGTACTAGTAGGAATTGGTAAATTTACTTTCCCAATAGACTTTATAATTTTTGATATGCCTGAGGATGTCAAAGTACCCTTGATCTTCGGAAGACCATTTTTGTCTACCGCCCATGCTAAGATTGATGTTTACAAAAGAAAGATTACTTTGAGGGTTGGGGAAGAAAATATTATTTTCAAATGTGTTAAACCTGCTAGTACTATAATTAAGAGGGTCTATATGTTAAGTTTGAGAGAAAGAATGGAGCTTGATTTAGAAGTCAGGCTTATGGGAGAGACTTTGGTGTTAAATAGATCATTAGACCCTTTCTCGGAAGATTACATTGAATATAAATGATCAAAATGAACCCATTTTGAGCTTTAGAAGAAATCAAGGGAGATGATTAATGCCCCATTGAGGCCAGGTGAGGTAATTGAGGAATTTAGAACTAGGGATGAAGATCTTGATGATTACCCTAGTTATTGTGATGATGATAAGAAGATCCATATAGATTGTGCTCACAACTTAATTTTTTCATGCATGATAGGATTTGAATTTACTCATGCTAACTTTTTCCTATTATTGTATGTCAACATGATGTCAAGAAAATTTCATAATTCAATAAGAAAGAAGATGGTTACTGTAATGGAGGAAATTTACCTGGAACTTACATTATTGAAAACCAACTCCATTATCAGGATTACGAGTGGTACAAAGCTTTAGATGATTGTGAACTTAAATAAGAAGCTTTAAGAAACAAAGCTATCATGGATGGAGTTATCAACAATAATGAGTCATGCTGTGAGCTCAAGAGAAAATGGAACATATATACAAACTATGATGATGCTTATGAAATTAATCATGAAGATAATGGGAATAAATAATTATGTGAAATTCATGAGCCACCGGTATGCAACATAAGAAAATATATGATGATTAAATATTCGTTCAATGATGATGAAGAGTATGTTGCTGTAAAAGAAGACGGATACGATGATATTATTATGACGAGAAGAGATGCGTGACAAGCTTACCAAGAAATCTTTCGGATTATGGATGAAGGATGGATGGTGACTAGAGCAACGTGAAAAAAAGAGAAGCTGAAGAAAAGTCTAACTTAAAGACTCCGTTGTAAACAAAAGTGATTCCCTGGAGACAACCCAGAATTTTATTTAATTTTGTTATCGAGTCTGTCTTCCCAGACTTCAATACGGCGTATCCGCCCCATACCATACGGCGTATTGAATGTCTGGACGTTATCCGTCTTTATTTTTCATGCACTTTAAAAACATTATTGTTAGTTCTACGAATACACCGTATTCATCTAGTTGATACGCCGTATCCACAGTCTGACCCGTATTTAGTTTGTTTTAGTTTAGTTTAAATTAACCGTAGATACCAAGATAGGAATGCGCCAGTTTTTCCTATATTTTACACAGGACCTCATGAAGGAAATATCAACGAATATTGGTGGAGAATTTACAAATCTAGAAATCTTGAAGTGTTGGAGTCTTGAAACCTTAAGACGTCTGTTCAACACACGATCTTGCTTATAAACGCAAATTGGAGAATCTACCGAGCAAAAATCAAGGGAATTTCTCATTTAAATTCTTTTTAAATTCCCGTATTTAATGTTTTAAATATACAACGAGGACGTTGTATAATTCAAGTGAGGGGATGGAATTAGAATGTTCACTTGTCCTAAATTTTCACACTAAAATGCTTAAATTATGCTCAAATTAAAAAAAAATTCAAGCATAATTTTATAAAATTACATGATACATAACCCGCACACAATAACCCTTGTTAGATATTGTGAGGATTTAACTTTTCCGTTTCCAAATGTTTACCCAAATTCTATAAAATATGAGTGTGCCGGTGATGTTGTAGACTTTAGAACTTGGCTTGGCACAACGTGTAATCGTGGATTGGGTTTTAAAAACACAAATTCAGTAATTACTAAACTCGGAAATCAAATTCGGTTCTATCGAATTTGTGATTTAAGTTGTTTTGTATTTATTATAGACATCATAAATTTTGGTTCTATCGAGATTGTGGTTCTTGTTCATCCATATCATAAGGATTTGTTCAAAATTGGTTCTACTGAGTTTGATAAAATAATTTTTTTAAAATAAAACAAGTTAATCAATTTTTGATTTAGAGTATTTTTCAAGTTTACTACGTTTTAAGAGTACCGAGTTTGATAGTATTCTTTGTCCGAGTTTTAGTTCCGTCCGAGAAGTGTACCGAGTTTCAGACTACTTGTTATCCGAGAACAGTGTTGTTCGAATTTGACAACTGTTACCGAGTTTGGAATTTTTCTCACCAAAATCACTCATTTTCGTCTACAAAGATCCAATCTTTGAATCATAAAGACATGTCGACATCCAAAACATATCAACAATCCCTCGTTGATGCCGGTTCTGAGACTAGGCCTCTCATGCTTGAAAGGGGTAGTTATATACTGTCACACCCCCAGACGGGGCCTGGACGGAATACGTGTCTGGAGGCGTGACTTTATTGAGCATCTCAAGTACAAAGCATAAAGAACGACCTCTAAGGGTACGTTTTGAAAAATAAACACCGTTCAAGTTTAAAATAATAATAATAATTTTACGCTATTACATCTAAAAGATTCAAAGATTAAAAATCGGAGCTTCAATAAGAGCAACAACGGTATTTAAAGACATAGATAAATCTCTGGTAAACCGGTACAGGCAAATAGACTTCACATAAGTCAAGCAACAACATCCATGCTAAGCACCTGAGAAAAACATGCTTAAAACGTCAACATAAAGTTGAGTGAATTCATAGGTTTAGTTCAAACGTTGTTATAGTGGACCACAAGATATCAAAACGTATGCGACAGTTATAACAGATACAACTTCACATAAAAAGTATTTACATGCACTACTAACTCATGACACTGAAGCTAATTACGCATGTTAGCATGTACATTGCTATAAGTATTTGTGTGCCCTTCCAGGTGTCCGACCAAAGACAACCTAACCAGTAACTACATACATATACCGTTATCGGCGCCCTGGCGGGTAGTTTAGGCGCTACTCACCCGATAGGATAAAAGTCTAATAGATTTATTTATTCATTCACGCTCCCTCGACCGGTCCTCCAGTCAAGAGATTGGCAGTTCATGATAGTTCGGGCAGTAGTGGTCAAACAGCTACTTAGGCAACACGTAAACCGGGAAAATCTCACGCAAAGTACTTGTGTCCAGTTTAAAACAACAAATGATTTCACACCCCAAGTTATAAAACATTATATTCAGAAACGAGTAAAAGAGTAGGGGCTATGAGACACACCTTATACAGGTTAGTGATCAAAAGGAATCAACAAGTAAAAATGAATCTCACGTTTCTAGCGACAACAATCAAATAGTCGTCCGTTTAAGAATGCGTACCAACGAATAACGCTTAACGTCAAAAACAAATCAGCCGAGCATGGTAAAAAAAGTAGACACCGTATCCAATTAAAAACGTACTTTCGAAAAGTTATAATTTTGACAGTTCTCGACGTTTGAAACCTTCTAAAAATATTTCCTATTTTGTGTATTTTGTCTTTTAGTGCATTTCGTCTTTTAGTGTATTTCGTCTTTTTAGTGTATTTACGTCTTTGAGTGCATTTCGTCCTTTAGTGTATTTCGTCTTTTAGTGTATTTCGTCTTTAGTGTATTTTGTCTTTTAGTGTATTTCTTCTTTTAGTGTATTTCGTCTTTTAGTGTCCCGACACATCAACGTTGACTCAATAACTAAAAATATTGACCTAAACTCGACACTTACGTTTTTCTACATTTTATCATAATTTTGATAATAAAAGTATATTTTCGACGTTTTTATAAAGTTTATAAAATTTCGGCATGACCTTCAAAAATATCGACTTTCTATTGTTATTCAACCTCGACACTAAAACACCCGTTTTACAAAAGTTACATCTATTATGACTCGAAAGAATATCCGATCTATTTTTCGAAACACCTCAAAAACCGCAACAAATCCGTTCTTAAACCTAAACCTTTTCGACATTCAATTTACGCTTCCAACAAATCCAACATCTAACTTAATCTCTTCGCCAACAATATTTAAACTTAATATACGATAAATCTTAAATAAACGATATAGCCGTAATAATAGCAATATATATATATATATATATATATATATATATATATATATATATATATATATATATGATATATATAGAATATAATAAAAGTATATATAAATATATAAATATATAATATATATAAATAGTCGCAACAAACATTTTAGCAAAAATTACAACTATTTTTTATGTTCTTCCATTTATAAACAAAAAGATTAAACTAGAAACTTGTAGTTTTTATATGAAAAATATATAATGATTTTCACAACGATCCGCTTTGTACACCTTGTTCGGAATGATCATACGAATGCAAAAGTACAACTTATTTATGAAAAAGTAAAGATGACTTACAAAGAAACACGACGAAAGGTGGATAGAAACTAAGAACAACCCAAACGTTGTTTTATAAAATACCCGGATGAAATAACAATCAACTCGAACAATATATCTTCAAATGGTTGGTCAAAGATTGAAAATGTATGGATTTGGGTGTGTGTTTTGGTTCGGCAATGAGAGAAAAGAAAGAAGATGTATGTGTGTTTTTGAGAGAGAAAACACAAGAGAATGTATTTTTGGTGTGTGAAGAATGAGAATGAAGTGATGAAACAAATGGGTTTATAGGTAAAATTTACACACACACACACACACATACATGTGTGTGCCGTCGGTTAGGGGACAAGGCAAAAAGGGGACCAATATGATCCGCGAATGAGAGCATAGAAGGACTTTGTACAAGCCATTTTGTAGGATGCTTGTTTAACTTGTAGCAAATTTCAAAAAAATGAATCCTATGTATACACATATACATATCCGGTTATGACAAGGCCAAAAGGGGGGACCAAAAATAATTTCCCACATTCTAGGATCACTAGTGCTAGTTGATGATTTAATTTCAAGCATCCATGCACAACAAAAAGTAGATATAAACGTGTGTAACCGCAAAATAACAAACGAGAAGGTAACACGGAAAATTACGTAAATTTAAATATTGCTTTAAAAACAAAAAACTTGCAATTTGCCAAAATACTTACAACGTTTTGGTTGCCCCGTGTGTCGCTCCCGACGACGAATCTCAGATAATAACTAAAGTGACTTCCCGGTTAAACGGTAAAGCTAAACGAAACATTTAAAATTCAAATTTCTAAACGGAAACGGCTAATTTATTAATCGGAAATTTTTGGGGTGTCACATTCTTTCCCCGTTAAAAGAGCTTTGTCCTCAAAGCTTATGGCGCAACCTCTGCGGCGGGTGCAGAGTTAGTGAAAAGGTGCGGGTATTTCTTTTGCATTTGGTCTTCATGCACCCAAGTGAACTCAGGACCTCTCCTGGAGTTCCAGCGTACTTTGACAATCGGAATACAACTCTGCTTCAGACGCTTGACCTCACAGTCCATAATTTCGACGGGTTCTTCGATGAAGTTCAGTTTGTCGTCCACTTGGATTTCATCCAATGGTATAGCAAGCGGTTCATCAGCCATGCATTTCTTCAATTTCGAGACGTGAAACGTACTATGAACTCTACTCAACTTCTCTGGAAGTTCTAGACGATAGCAATGGTTCCTACTTTGGCAATGATCTTAAAAGTTCCAATATAACGAGGGTTCAGCTTTCCCCGTTTGCCGAAATGTATTACTCCTTTCCAAGGAGATACTTTCAACATGACCTTATCTCCTACTTGAAACTCAAGAGGTTTTCGTCTTACATCGGCATAGCTCTTTTGACGATCACGGGCGGCTTGGATATGGCTCTTGATTTGAACTATTCTCTCGGTTGTCTCGTGGATGATCTCTGGGCCAGTGAGCTGACTGTCTCCAACTTCAGCCCAACAGATGGGTGATCGACACTTGCGCCCATACAACGCCTCAAATGGAGCAGCCTTAATGCTGGTATGGTAACTGTTGTTATATGAAAATTCTACCAATGGTAAGTGTTTATTTCCCAACCTTTTCCAAGTCGAATACACTGGCACGTAACATACCTCTAACATTGAATGTTCTCTCACTCTGACCATCGGTCTAGGATGGTAGGCTGTACCATATCCAATCGATGTACCCAACGCTTTATGTAAAGCCTTCCAAAAATGTGAAGTAAATTTTCCATCGCGATCAGAGATGATCGAAACTGGTACTCCATGCTTTGAGACTACTTCCTTCAAGTATTGTCTCGTCAATTTTTCTAACATGTCATCTTCTCTCATAGGCAAGAAATGAGCAGATTTAGTGAGACGATCAACGATTACCCAAATCGTGTCTTGCCAGCACGTCATCGCAGTTTAGTCACAAAGTCCATTGTTATATTCTCTCATTTCCATTGTGGGATCTCTGGTTGAACCAACAAACCAATGGTTTCTGATATCTATCTTAAACTTTGCACATGTAAAACACTTGAGGACATAAGATGGCAATTTCGCTTTCAATGTTAGGCACCAAAATAACTACTTCAAGTCCTGATACAACTTTCCGCTCCAGGGTTGGATGGAATAACTTCGACATTATGCGACTCATGCATAATCAAGGCCTTAAACACCAAGACACGGAATCCCAATTCAATTGTTTAAAGCAAAACGTTTCGTCAGTGGGCGGGTTCTAACTTTTAATCCCATGCCACGCAAATCTTCGTTGATGAAGTTCTCTTCCTTTCTGGCTTCCGATTGAGCACTCAAAATCTGCTTAGGAAGGTTTAACCCTATAGTCATAACCAAGGCTCGAACTCGTAGCGGCTTGCTTCTTTCCTTTCGACTCAAGCATCACCACCACGTTCGCCTTTCTTAGGAAGATATCGAAATGCTCACAGTCAAAGTCCGTCTCAACAATCTAACGAACTTCTATGCCTCATATTCACTCCTTCTGTCAAAGGAAAGTGTTGCAAGCTCTTATGATCAGTGAACACAACGCACTTGGTACCACGTACAATAATGTCTCTACTTTTCAGGGCAAACACAACTAGCACCAAGCTCTTGGTTCCGTGGGTTTGTGGTATAGTTCTTCTCATGAACTTGAGTTAGCGTGAACTAAGCAATAAGCCTTCTCTCTCGCATCAAAACTGGCGCCCACCCTTTAATGCGAAGCATCGCAATATACCACGAAGTTCTCACTTCCTTCTGGTAAAGCCAAAATTGGTGCACTACACAACTTTTTCTTCAACAACTGGAATGCAGCTTCTGCCTTTTCTCCCCATTCGAATTTCACGCTTTTCTGAGTCAACTTCGTCATAGGCCTAGCGATTTTTGAAAATCCTTCGATAAATCGTCGGTAGTAACCAGCTAAACCTAAGAATTGACGAATCTCGTAGGTCTCGCTCGGTGACGCCCAATCTTATTGTATTGCCTGCAATCTTTGGCATGAACAACGTGAATGCCTTCCACTAACAATCGCACGTGACCAAGAAAAATGTACCTTCTGACAGCCAAAACTCACACTTGAGAACTTGCGTACAACTCTTCCTTCTATCCCAATAAATTCAAGATCAACATAAGAATGTCCATCATGCTCCATTCCTGCTTTAGGAGTAGATCGAAATATCATCGATGAATACAATCACGAATCTATCCAGATAAGGTTTGCACACCCTATTACATCAGTCCATGAAAACAGCCGTGCCGTTAGTCAAACCAAACGGCATTACTTGGAACTCGTAGTGACCATAGCGGGTCCTAAATGCTGTCTTTGAAATGTCTTCCTCACGAACTCTGAGTTGATGATAACCAGATCTCAGGTCGATCTTAGAGTAGACTCTTGACCCTTGCAATTGATCAAACAAATCGTCGATCCTCAGAAGTGGGTATCGGTTCTTCACAGTAAGCTTGTTCAGTTCACGATAGTCGATACACATCCGAAAAGAACCATCTTTCTTCTTGACAAACAAAACCGGTGCTCCCCAGGGTGAGGAACTCGGCCTTATAAATCCTCTGTCAGAAAGTTCTTGCAACTGGGTGGATAACTCTTGCATTTCGGCTGGTGCTAATCGATACGGTGCTCGTGCTACAGGTGCAGCACCAGGGACTAAGTCGATTTGAAATTCAACTTGTCGAGCAGGCGGTAATCCAGGCAGATCTTCTGGAAAGACTTCTGGAAATTCCCGTATGATTGGCACATCCTCAAGTCGCCTCTCCTCCGACTTATCCTCAACTTTCTTGGACGTAACTTGTGCCAGATAAACTTGACATCCTTTCTCAATATACTTTTGGGTCTTCGTGCACGATATGATATTCAACTTACTTTCGCTGTCGCAATTATCACCTCGGATTATCAACACCTCATTTCCATAAGGAATACGAATAACCTTCTCGTCACAAACGATCAACGCGTGAATATTGCCAACCCAATCCCATACCAATGCTGAGTCCAATCTACCTAGCTCTATGGGCATTAGATCTATGTCGAACGGATGACCTAATAATCCTAACGTGCAACCTCTAATGTCTAAAGTGGTTGGTGTAACATCAAGCAAAGCGCTAAAGGTAGTCGACACAAAACTTCTATCGGCGCCCGAATCGAACAACATCGAAGCATAACAGTTATTGAGAAGAAATGTACCCATGACAACGTTGGAATCAGGGGTTGTTCCTCCTCTACCAATGGCGTAAGCTCTCGCCGTAGCTTCGTTACCTCCAGTCTGGTTTCCAGTCTTGTTTCCATTCTTGTTTCTTGTCTGGTTTCCACGGTTCTGATTCCTTAACTTAGGACAATCCTTCCTGAAATGTCCTGGTCTCCACACTCATAACAAATAATACCCTGCTGATTTCCAACTGATCCCTCTAGTGTTGGAGCAATAGCAGCCCTAAATCCCTAGTCTGATGTCCAACCTTCTTACAGTTTCCACACCTCATAGTACACAACCCTTCATGGTGCAACCGGTGTAACCTGCACTTGTTGTAGTAGGGGAGAAACCCAACATACCCCTTTCTTTCATTGTTCCCAGCCGTGTAAGCTCTGGCTACATTCTGCCCACTAATATTTTGTCTCTTGAATGACGGTTGTTGACCACGGTTATCCCTTGGGTTACTTTCCATCCTCTTCTTATTCTCAGCACTCCTTGCAGCATAACCCTGGAGCTTCTTGTCCATCATATGGTTAGCAATGCGTACGGCATCTTGGAGTCTAGCCAGATTCGCAGCAATCACATTTCCCTGAATGTTGTCTGGTAATCCTCCAATAAACCTCTCCACTCTGTCCTCTTCATCAGGGACCATTCTAGTACACAACAAAATCAACTCCTAAAACCTTTGAGTGTAAGCAGTCAAGTCATTTCCTTTTACGGTCAGATTCCACAATTCAGTCTTTATCTTCTGGATCTCATTCCTCGGGAGTACACTTCTGTCATCAACCTCATAAGTCCAGCCCAATTCATAGCATATTCAGCATCAACACCAATTATTCTCTTATGAGAGTTCCACCAAGTCAAAGCACTGTCCTGCAGTGTGCATGTAGCATATTTTACTTGGTACTTCGATGGACAATTACTAATATTGAACACAGTCTCCATTTTCTCGAACCAGCGGGTCAATCCGACAACGCCTTCAGTTCCTGAGAAATTATGTGGCTTGCACTTCAAGAAGTCTTGGAAAGTGCACTCTCTAGCCACTGGCATGAAACCTCCATAGTTCATACCATGATTCCCATTTCTATTTCCATTTCCGTTTTCTCCATTCCCTCCATTTCCATTTCCTCCATTTCCATTTCCTCCGTTCTCGCCTTCTTGTTCATCTCCATTCTTATTCAGGGGTTCAAGGGTCCTTGCGGCTTCACGAGCCTCCACCTCTTCAGCTACTCGGCGGGTAACTAATTTTTCAACCCCCTCATGAGTCATGGACGCTCCAGATCGGGTGTTAGGCATCTTCCTACAACATATCAACATAACACTGGATGAGATTTCTAGTTGATGCGAGATCACTAACGGTATTAAATAAAATTTACGGTTATTCACATAGAAAATACATGATCGAAATACATTCACGGAAATCCCATAATGCATGACGCAAGAGCATAAGTAAATCAAATCATGACATCATATCATAGATAAATACCAATTTCATATCATTGAACATTAGTGATTACATCACATTAGTTTCAAAATAAAAAAAATATAAGTTTCTAACAATACGGTCGCTACTAGACGCTACTGATCAATAACACTAATGAACACATCTAAGTACGATAGCCCATGTGCTTCCTAGCACACGCCTCAAGTCTGCCAATTCTCACTCGATCATAAAATCGAAGTCGTCGTATTTGCCTCAACTCTCTCTGCATACGTGACATGCGGTGCTGGAGTCGGTCAACTCTCTAACTCTCAACACTCGCGGTGCCTCTGAGCCTCTTGTTATCCCTCTCTAACTCAGCAATCCTCTTAGTCAAAGCAATAACTGCCGACTCAACCCCAATAATCCTATGTCCCTGCTCCCTCTAGACTCCCTCAATGACATGTATATGATGGACTGGGATAGCCTGTGAGTGATCATGGAACCTCTGAACTAAATCTCCCAATGTCTCATACGTAACCTCAACTGCTCCCTCCTGAGCAGGCTTAGGAATATCCTCCAGCATCACAGGATGCGTAACCCTCTCAACTCTGACCTCAACCGGGCCCCTCGCACCCGTCTCACTCTCCTCTCGGTCAACAGCCTCTACTACAACTCTAGCATCAATCCCTCTATCCCTAAGAGCATCCGCGTAAGCGAAACACTCGTCAATCTCTGCCTGAATCTCTGGATCCATATCCTGCTCTAAATGAGGCTCCTCATTACCCCTAACAATAACATCATCCCTCAAACTAGTCTCTCTAGGATCAACCTCTACATCTGCCGAATAACCAGAATCCCCAACTCTCTTAGGCGATGGTATCAAATTAGCACGAACAGGAGATAAAGCTCTGGATACAAGTGGTAATGCAGGTACAGATGTCATAGGGGACCTACGTCTCTTGCTAGATGGCCCCGCAGAAGTACTCGGTAAATCAGGTGAAGAATGATCTGACAATGAGTGTCTCGAAGAAGAATCAGATGAAGCATCTAAATGAAAATCTGATGATGCCTCTGATGACGAATCTGAAGAAGAATAATCGGTAGAATGTCTTACAGCAAGACGATGAGTGGGTAATGGTCCAACCCTCTTCCTCGCAGTCATCATATGTATCGGCCCGTTAAGATGGTAGCGGTACGGTCGACCATGGGGAATAGGCTGTCCAGGTACTAGAATCATAAATCAACGACGAGGTATGACAAGTGATCTCTGGGTAGAAGAGGTAATCTCATTGAAAGGCATACCATGGGTAGTTGATGGTGGTGTATCTGGTGAATCACTGTCTGTGGTGTCATCATCCGATGATAAAAATGGTGAGGTAGCTGGTAATGGTGGTATATGGTCTAATGATGGATCCTTAGATGGATCAGACTCTGAATCAGATGTAGATGAGTAATCAGGAGACACTGGTGTATAATCTGGGGATGGTGGTATAGTAGGTGCTATGATAGGTGTCTCTGTGGGTATCACTGTAGTGTCAGTCTGAGTAGTGGGTGGAATAATCACTGGTGTGGTGTCGGGAATAGTGGTAGGGATGGTACCGAACAAGATAACTCGTCCAGCAGGTGTCCCCACGCTATCCTCGGATGAGTCCGATGAAATCGAGATAACTGAAATAGTCATGACCTGCACAAGCAAAGTTTATATAAATCATCTTTATATCAACCATGCATGATGCAACATATGAATGGGTGAATGGGTAACTGAATGAATGCAAAATGAACGAATGAATGTGCGGATCATCGAGTACGGCATGATGGAATGAAATAAGGAATACTTATAGTAATATTAGATATACTTAGTATTTAATACGTAATATTATCTACGTAGTATTTATTTATGCATACGTACTATGTAAAATCACGTAAGGCACATAATCACGTAGGATCACATACTGGTTATAGTCCAGACCTAGTTTATACTACCTGGTTCTCTATAACCTTGGCTCTTGATACCAAACTGTCACACCCCCAAACGGGCCCTAGACGGAATACGTGTCCGGAGGCGTGACGCTCCTGGATATCTCAAGTACAAAGCATAAAGAACGACCTCTAAGGGTACGTTTTGAAAATAAACACCGTTGCGTAAATTTAAAATAATAATAAGTTTTACATCGATCAAATTAAAAGGATTTAAAAGACAATACGCGGAAGCTTAAATGAGTTCAACAACGGTATTTAAAGACATAGATAAATCTCTGGTAAACCGGTACAGGCAAATAGACTTCACATAAGTCAAGCAACGACATCCATGCTAAGCACCTGAGAAAAACATGCTTAAAACGTCAACATAAAGTTGGTGAATTCATAGGTTTAGTTCAAACGTTGTTATAGTGGACCACAAGATTTCAAAACGTATGCGACAGTTATAACAGATACAACTTCACATAAAGAGGTATTTACGTTGCACTAAGCTCATGACACCGAAGCTAATTCTGAACGTAGCATATAACATGCCAAATGATTGCTTGCCCTTCCAGGTGTCCGACCAAAGACCACCTAACTAGATTCGACATGACATATATCCGTTAGTCCTTGGACAACTCGAACTAGTGAGCGCTACTCACCCGGATAGGGATAATTAGTCCCAATAGATCTATTTATTCACTCGCGCTCCCTCAACCGGTCCTCCGGTCAAGAAATTAACAGTTCATGATAGTTCGGGCAAATAGTGGTCTAAACGCTACTTAGGCAACACGTAAACAGGGAAAACTCACGTATAGTACTTGTGTCCAGTTTTAAAAACAAGCAATGTTTCTCACCCCAAGTTATAAAACATTTATTCAAAACGAGTAAAAGAGTGGGGCTATGAACTCACCTTATGCGAGTTGTGGATCAAAAGGAATCAATCAAGCGAAAACAAATCTCACGGTACTGGCGACAACCTAGTATATAGTGGTCGTCTTAGAATAATGTACAACGAATAACGCTTAACACAAGAGTTGATCATCCGAGCATGAGTAGACACTTTTGTTAATATATTTCCAAAAATTAACGTTTTTTGATCGTATAGTAATTAAAATGTTTTCGTACGTAAAACGAATAATAATGTAGTATATTAATTATTACATACATATAAATGGTCTAAGTCAAACTTTGGATTATAAATATATATTATATTATTTTATATATATTATATATATATTTATATATATATATATATATATTGTTCGACACTTTATTAAATTCCCGTGTATCTAGTTTTATCATGTGCGTTTTTCTAGTATTGTCTAAGTATAAATAATTTATAAAAATTTCAGCATGACCCGTTCGTATTTACACGTTTTCTAAAGTCGTAGACTTTATTTAAAAAAACATTTTCAATCGCTTTCAATCACTTGTCATAATTACAATCTATACCTTATCAAATCTCTTTATAAACAGTCAAAAGACCATTCGGACCTGTATTGGGCTTTTAGACCAAATAAGCATATTTTTTATTATTCGTAACGTCTAACGTTCAAAATAAGTTAAACGTATAGTGTTTAAGTAGTACACTATTAAATAAGCTATTCATGAACTTATTCAATAAGCTACACTGTAGCTTTATGCCTTGGTATATTGTATTTATGTTGGCCTTGGCACGTATGTGTTGTTTTTGGTTGAGTCGGCAAAATATAAATTTAAAACTTGAATCATATAAAAAACAACCCTATACTACAACACATCATTCTCCAAAAACTACTTTTATGCCTAATGAAAATATTTTTAGGTCGACCAAAACCTCAAAACGAATTTGGGACAACAAGCACTTTTTGTCAAAAACGCAACCAAAATCCACCTAAACTTCACAATAGTGCCTAATCTAGCCTAATCTCTATTCACAACTAATCCACAACAAAACCACACCTAAGACTAACCTAATCCCTTCATTTCTATTGTTGCAACTGTCATTTAACTCTCATCTCACCAAGAATATAATAATTAACTAGTGAAAACAAGGTAACATCATTATTTATAGAATCTTCGTTTTATAATCTTTCAAAAATGAAAACACAACATATGGATATATGGATCTTTAAACATATAAGAAGAATGTAAATAAAACACAAAGAAAGATCTAAGATACTTACAAGAATGAAGAACAAGTAGAGAAATCACAAGATCTATACCTCAAAATATTAGATCTATAAAACCTAGCAACAAATCTTGAAACCCTAACTTAGATCTTGAAGAAAAACACCCTTAGATATGGTTAGAAAAAAGATTGAAATAGATGGATCTTGGACAAAATCAAAACTATAGAATGTTGTTGGTGTTGTTTTTCTTGCCGTGACCCAAGAGAAAGAGAGGGAGAGGTGTGTGAGTTTTTGTTGAGGCTAGAATTGTGATGAATGACCTAAAATTCTTATAAGTGGTGTTTATATAGGGAAAGGTTCTAGGGTTTAAGATATTTTTAGGACTAGAAGTGGGTGACTAGCAAAAAGAGTAAACCAAGGACTTCATGGTCATTGTGGTTCGTCCGATGTAGGCCAAGGAGGGGGAAAAAGGTTCATTGTTTTGCTTTGGCTCCAAGTTTAGTTAATTAAATCCATTTCAAGTTAGTGCCTTTGTGGTCCTCACATGCAAGGTGAAAAATCATGTAAGAGAGATGTTGGTGCATGGTAA
The DNA here is from genome assembly GCA_026074375.1 of Tanacetum coccineum. Classification (NCBI taxonomy): domain Eukaryota; kingdom Viridiplantae; phylum Streptophyta; class Magnoliopsida; order Asterales; family Asteraceae; genus Tanacetum; species Tanacetum coccineum. Next base: position 28,445 of record BQNB010014191.1, on the reverse strand, counting down.
GGTTAAGACAAAGAGGTCATTATCCTACTTATGCATGCATAAGTTTCAAATTAAAGTGAAAAGATTCCATGAGAATTAATTTAGAGTGTGTATGCGTGTGTTTTGAGTAGAGGGGAAGGGATGAACAAAAATTTTGAATTAAGAATGCGAGATGGACGATAACTAAAGTTTACACGAAAAGATTGCTGGTTTATGGGGTTCTGTTTGATCAAAAGCGCGAAAAACGCACTTTAAACATTAAAGGGTAAAAATAAATACCGAGAGTGATCGTAAACTACGAAACACTTAGAAAAGATAAAATAACTCATATAATATCTAAACTAATCAAAATCCAAAGTCAGAACGCGTTCGATGATGTTTTTTAGATTTACGCGGGTTAACTTCCCGGTAAACTGCCGGATTTAAACGTAACGTATAAAAATCAAAGATAATGATCGAAAAAGTTTAAAATATTGATCGGAAATTTTTAGGGTGTGACATTCTTCCCCCATTAAAGAATATTTGTCCTCAAAGCTTAAGACGTAGACGGAGGGCTAATGAAAAGATGAGGATACTTTTTCTTCATTTGGTCCTGGCGCTCCCAAGTAAACTTGAGCCCTCGTCTCGAATTCCAACGGACCTTAACAATTGGAATGTGGCTTTGCTTTAGCCTTTTAACTTTTCGATCCATAATTTCAACTTGTTCTTTAATAAAATGGAGCTTGTCATCAATCTGGATCTCATCCAACGGAATAGCTAGTGGTTCGTCTAGGAAACACTTCTTCACATTGGAAACGTGAAAAGTGCTATGAACTTGGCTTAATTGCTCTAGGAGTTCAAGTCGATACGCAAGCATTCCTACCCTATCAAGAATCTTGAAAGGTCTAATATAGAGAGGGTTCAACTTCCCCCATTTGCTGAAACGTATCACCCCTTTCTACGGTGACATTTTCAACATGACCTTATCTCCAACCTCAAACTCCAATGGCTTACGTCTCCTGTCGGCGTATCTCTTCTGTCTATCTCGTGCAGCTTGAATACACTTCTTGATCTGAATGATCTTCTCAGTTGTTTCATGAACAATTTCCGAACCAGTGAGTTGAGCGTCTTCAACCTCAGCCTAACAAATAGGCGATCTACATTTTTGGTCGTAGAGAGCTTCAAACGGTGCAGCTTTAATACTCGTGTGATAACTGTTGTTGTAGGAAACTCCACCAAAGGTAGGTGTCTATCCCAACATTTCCCAAAATTAATCACACAATTACATAGCATGTCCTCTAAAGTTTAGATGGTTCTCTCACTCTGACCATTAGTCTGTGGATGGTAAGCCGTACTCATATCTAATTGAGTACCTAGGGCTTCGTTCAACGATTTCCAAAAATGAGAGGTAAACTTACTGTCTCGATTAGAAATAATCAAAACTGGCACTCCATGTCTCGAGACTACCTTCAAGTATTGTCTCGTCAACTTCTCCATTTAGTCAGTTTCCTTCATGGGGGGGGGGGGGGGGGGGGGGGGTTGTGTGTGTTAATATATATAAGGGGGGGGGGGGAAAAAAAAAAAAAAAAAAAAAAAAATAATATATATATAAAAAAAAAAAAGTATTGTCCCGTCAACTTCTCCATTGAGTCTGTGTCATTCATTGGTAAGAAATGAGCGGATTTTGTGAGTCGGTCAACAATTACCCAAATTGTATCTTGACCAATTGATGTCTTTGGTAACTTAGTAACAAAATCCATAGTAATGTTCTCCCACTTCCATACTGGGATCACAGGTTGAACCAACAAACTAGATGGTTTTTGGTATTCGGCCTTGTCTTTAGCACAGGTCAAACATTTACTAACGTAGGTGGCACTCTCTGCTTTCATATTCGGCCACCAATACATTTTCTTTAAATCTTGGTACATCTTGTCCGATCTAGGATGTATCGAATACTTTGACTTATGCGACTCGTGCATAATCAGAGTCCTCAAGTCACCAAAATAGGGTATCCAACTTCTATTCCTTAAACATAACGTTCCATTAGCAAATGGATCCAGATTCTTAATCATACCACCCAGATCTTTGGTTCCATAATTCTCTTCCTTCCTCGCCTCAACCTGAGCGTTTAAAATCTGCACGGGAAGGTTCACACAAGTTGTCAAAACCAAGGCTCGAACACGTAGTGGCTTAATCTGTTCCTTTCGGCTCAAAGCATCCGCCACCACGTTCGCCTTTCCCGGATGATAACGAATTTTACAGTCGTAGTCACTCAACAATTCCAACCATCTATGTTGTCTCATGTTCAACTCTTTCTGATTAAGAATATGTTGCAAGCTCTTATGATCAGTGAACACAACGCACTTCGTGCCGTACAAATAATGTCTCCACATTTTGAGAGCAAACACCACCGCTCTAAGCTCTAAGTCATGTGTAGTGTAATTCTTCTCATGAATCTTAAGTTGACGTGACGCGTAGGCTATGACTTTCTCCCTTTGCATTAAAACTGCGCCCAATCCTTTACGAGAAGCATCACAGTAAACCATGAAGTTTTCACTTCCTTCGGGTAAAGCCAAGATCGATGCACTACACAACTTCTTCTTCAACAGTTGAAATGCAGCTTCTGCCTTTCCACTCCAATCAAACTTCATGTTCTTTTAAGTCAGCTTCGTCATAGGCTTGGCAATTTTTGAGAAACCTTTGATAAATCATCGGTAATAGCCAGCAAGACCTAGAAATAGACGAATCTCTATCGGAGTCTTAGGCGATGCCCAATCCTTGATTGACTCAATCTTAGCTGGGTCCACGTGAATGCCTTCACTATCAATCACGTGACCAATAAATTATACCTTGTTCAACCAAAATTCACACTTCAAAAACTTGGCGTACAATTCCTCCTTCTTAAGTAATTCCAGGATTAACTTAAGGTGTTCTGCGTGCTCCTCCCATAGCTAACGTCTAAAGTATCGGGGGTTATATCAAGAAAAGTACTAAAGGTAATCGACACAAAACTTCTATCAGCACCAGAATCAAATATCATAGAAGCATAATGGTTATTAAGAAGAAACGTACCCTTGACGACATTCGAATCGGGGTTAGCTTCTCCTCCACCTAGCACATATGATTTTCCTCTTGCTTCACCAACACCATTCTTATTTCCATCCTTATTTCCACGGTTTTGATCTTTCAACTTTGGGCAATCACTCCTATAGTGTCCTTGCCTTCCATACTCAAAACAAGTTAAAACTCTCTGATTCACTATTTGACCTCTCTGAGTAGAAGTAGTGGAATTTGTGACCTTACAATCCTGGGTCAAATGCCCAACCTTGTTACACTTCCCACATCTCACAGTGCAAGGCCCTTCATGATGAAGCTTACACTTGTTACAGAGAGGAAACGGTCCATTATATGGTTTTCTCTTATTATTTCCAGCCGTATAAGCTCTCGCCACATTCTGACCTCCAACATTTTGTCTTTTGAATGGTGACTGTTGTTCACGGTTCTCTCTCTGATTGACCTCCAATCTTCTTTTGTTCTTAGCATTTTTCACAACATATCGTTTCAACTTTTGGTCCATTAAGTTGTTAGCAATCCGAACGGCATCTTGAAGTTTCGTGGGTTCAGTAGAAATTACATTCCCTTTGATGTTATCGGGGAGTCCTCCAATGAATTTCTCAACCCGATCTCCTCCTCTGGGACCATCTTGGTGCACATCATAGTTAACTCTTGAAATCTTTGAGTATAAGCAGCCAAATCATTATTCTTCACAGTTAAATTCCACAGCTCAGATTCCATCTTTTGAATCTCATTTCTTGGGCAGCACACTTCAGTCATTAGCTTCATGAGCTCTTTCCATGACATGGAAAATGCAGCCTCAGTCCCAATAGTCCTCTTATGTGAGTTCCACCAAGTTAATGAATTGTTTAACAGTGTGCAAGTAGCATACTTGACTTGGTACTTCTCTGGACAAGTGCTGATATGGAACACTGTTTCCATCTTCTCAAACCACCTTATCAACCCGACAACTTCTTCCGTTCCCTTGAAGTTGAGTGGTTGACACTTCATGAAGTCCTGGTATGTGCATTCTCTAGCAACAGGTCTATCACCTTTACCATTCTCATTTGGATTTCCATTTCCACCATTTCTATTATCGCCGTCACTGCCATTTTGACTTTGATTTTCAGCCTCGAGAGCGTTAGCAGCACGTGCTTCCTCATAAGCAGCCAATGCTTCTTCCATACGTCGGTTAACGAGTTCTTTGATTGCTTCAGGGGTCATACCGGAGCGAGTGATAGTCATTGTTCTATATCACAAGACATAACGCACGATGAGATTCGATACGAGATATAGCTATTATAAATGGTAAATAGGGTTTATATAGAAAAATACAATAGAATATGTTTTGCCAGAACAAGTAAATAACAATAAAGATGAATACGCAAGATAATTCGGTTACAACCAATCCAAAATAGGTGCATGATTTATGATTATTCCTATTGCCAACATCTAGACCTAACCATCAGTCTAATGTCCTACATGATCATGGTACTACTAGTCTAAGGGCGAAAACCCAAATGTCTCTCAACATACGACTCCAACCTCCTAAGTCTTTTCCGAGTATCATCACGATCCCTACGAACCTAACGAAACTCCTCCTGTGAAAGTGCCATGTGCCAACGAAGACTATCAATCCGATCTCTCTATATACTTAACATGGCTCGAACCTTTAGGTACTGTAGTCTTAAACTCCCAATCCTCTCAACCAAACTAGCTCTCTCTTCACTAGCCACTAACTGACTAGCCTCCAACTGTCTCTGAGTGGTCTCAATCTCAGTATCCTATCAATAAGAACCTCTAACATGTAGTAAACTATATCATAAATGGTATCCTCAAGATCAGGAATACCTCCTCTAGAAGACTCGGAACTATCACCAACAGCCAATAGATCTACAACGATCTCTCTCGTGTCTGCCGCACTAGCCTCTGCCTTAAACTCCTCATCATCCTCCCTAACATCACAAGCAGCAATCTCAAATCCCATACCTACACCATCCTCAGGGTGAGCTACAACTCCCTCATTAATACCTACATCTGCAACAGCCTCTGCATCAGCAGTATCCACCTCTATATGCTCCTCTTCGCTATCCTCTGGTAAGTATGAATCTCTAAACCTCTTGCGAGGTGGTAAAATATCAACAGGAGTAGGGGCTATCGACCTCAAAACATGAGTAGGTGATGGTACCGAAGCAGTAGGGGACCTGCATCTCTTGTGAGATGGCCTAGAAGAAAGTGAAGATAAATCCAATGACCTCTTAGAAGATAAACCTAAGGATGACTCTGATGTAGTCGGTGGGTAAGGGGTAGACAATGGTACAGACCTCCAACGTCTAAAAGCCTCACTACTTCGTGGAGTCCTAGCAAGTGGATGTACAAATCTATGTGGTGTAGATGAATCAGCATCGGTGGTGTCTGGTGGTGTATGTCCGGATAAAGAATGATCTGAAGGTGAACTAGAAGAAGATGTGTCTAGTGAAGAATGACGATCCGATGAATGATGAGATACGCGTCTCCATGCAAGTCTACGAGCAAGAATAGGTCTAAATCTATTCCTCGCAGTCAACAACTTACGCGGCCCATTGAGGTGGGTGCGATAAAGTCGACCGAAGGGAATAGCCTCACTGGGTCGGACAAGAATCACTGCCCGTCGACGAATCCCGGGTGGGGCAACAACAGGTGCAAGGGGAAACTCTGATAATGGTGCAAGAGTATCATGAGATGACGATACGGGTGTTTGTTCAGCAGGCTCGGACTCACTGTTCGCCTCCGAGTCATCAGAACACAAAAAGGGTAAAACCAATGGCAAATCTGGTGCGGGAGGTAAAGAATCCTCCGATGGATCAGAATCCGAAGAAGATGAATAGTCCACTAAATCAAGTGCCCCGGTAGGTGAGACGACTGGAACTGTCCCTACCTCCGGTGCAACTATAGGATTAGCTGAAACAATAGGAACCTCAGGGATAATAGGGATAATAGCAGGAATAACACCAAATAGAATCACTTGTGGGGCATGAGAGCCCACACTCTCCTCAAACGAATCAGACAAAATAGAAATAATAGGAGCAGCCATGACCTGCACAAGCATAAGTTTATATAAATCTCTTTATATGAAACCATGCAACGTGCAAGCAAAGTCAAGAAGATAAGCATGATGCAAAAATATGATATGGCAAAATGATGAATAAAGTAATTTTGGCAATATGATATATAATTAGTACTTATATATATATTAAACGCTATTATTATATGATATATATGTAAGTAGGTAAAAGCACATAGGATCACATACTGGTTATAGCCCAGACCTAGATATACTACCTGGTTCTCTATAACCTGACTCTGATACCAATCTATCACACTCTCAAACGGGGCCTAGTCGGAAACACGTGTCCGGGGGCGTGACATCATAATACACATCACACAAGATACAAAGAACGACCTCTAAGGATACGTTTAAAATCCAACATCGTTGCATTGATTAAAATAGTTAAAGTTTTACATAGGCCCAACGATAATATGGGGAATCGAATAAAAGGTTTTAAAGTTTGACAACGATGTTAACATAGATAATAATAGCTTTTGAAATCGGTCCAATGCAAGGCAACACCAACAAGCAAGCAAAGGCATCCATAGCTAAGCACCTGAGAAAAACATGCTAAAACGGTCAACATAAAGTTGAGTGAATTCATAGGTTTGAATTTAATATTAAAAGGTGGACCACAAAGTCACAATACGCACCGTGACCATTATAAGGAGATCAACTGTACACATAAAAGTATTTACGTTTGCACTAAGCTCATGACACCGAAGCTCAATTTAAAAGGAAGCATTTTTTATGCCAAATAGTATTCCGCGCCCTAAAGGTATCTGACCAGGATCACCTATTGACATTCCGACATGGTATATATCCGTTTTGTTTCGACCTCCGAAACTAGAAGCCTACTACCCGATAGGGATAATTAAGTCCCCAATAGATCTATTTACAATATTCACGCTTACTTAACCAGTACGGTCGGTTAAGCAATTGATGGTAAGTGATAATTCGGGCATTGGTGGTCTATTCGCTACTTAGGCAACACGTAATCAAGAAAAGGAAACGTAAAGTAATTGTGTCTATAGTTTAAAAACAAGCAATGTTTCTCACCCCAAAATAGTAAAGTAAAAGTAGTAAAACTTGGGGCTATGAACTCACCTTAGCAAAAATGAGAAAACGATAATCACGCAAGTAAAAGATGATATAGAAATCTAGCCGCGACCTAGAATAATAACGCGTCTCAGCAACACGGAAAGTATGCCAAGAATTGCACAATATGTTCATCACCAAAAGACATCCATGTGTGTTTGCTTTAGATTGATTATTAAATCATGACGAAATAAAATCATATTCTTTTTCGTTAAGTTTCGGCGTTTAACAAAAAATTACTATTTTTAGAAAGTTTCTGTTTTAGGAAAGTTTTTAGTTTCAAAACGTTAATACCGTCCCCTATATTTATTAAGTTTCCATATTTTCAAAACGCACTAACTAACCTTAATAACTTAACTTCTATGTTCGTTTCGCTAAATTTTTACCAAACTTACTATTTTTAGTAACTTTCTCGCTTTTTCTAAAATATGTTAACGACGTCTTTAAACGATACTAATCAATAGGTATGTGTTACTATATGTTTCGCTAGTGTTTAGAAAGTCCAAAAATGTTCGAAAGTGTCCGAAAACTCATTTTACTATTCACATCAGCACATTATTCATCTGGTTTTGTCGAAAAATATTTCAAGTTTTATTTGGCTATAACTTGGTCGTTTAAATCTAATTTTAATGTGTGATATATGAAAAACTATCTATTCGAAACGAGCTCTTTAAAAACTACTTTTACGCCTAATGAAAATATTTTTAGGTCGACCAAAACCTCAAAATAAATTTGGGACAGCAAGCACTTTTTGTCAAAAACACAACCAAAATCCACCCAAACTTTACAATAGTGCATAATCTAGCTTAATCTCCATTCACAACTAATCCACAACAAAACCACACCTAAGACTAACCTAATCCCTTCATTTCTATTGTTGCAACTCTCATTCAACTCTCATCTCACCAAGAACATAATATTTAACTAGTGAAAACAAGGTAACATCATTATTTATAAAATTTTGGTTTTATAATCTTTCAAAAATGAAAACACAACATATGAATGTATGGATCTTTGAACAAATAAGAAGAATGTAAGTAAACCAAAAAGAAAGATCCAAGATACTTACAAGAATGAAGAACAAGTAGAGAAATCACAAGATCTATACCTCAAAATAATAATTCTATAAAACCCAACAATAAATCTTGAAACCTTAACTTAGATCTTGAAGAAAAACCTTGAAAACTATGATCAAACCTTTGGAACACCCTTAGATATGGTTAGAAATAAGATTGAAATAGATGGATCTTGGTAGAAATCAAAAGTATGGATTGTGTGTGTGTGTTAGTGTGTGTCGTGAGCAAGGAGAACAAAAGAGGGAGAGAAAACAATTTTTGAGGCTATGAAATGAATGAAAACCCTAAGTTCTATCACAAGGTATTTATAGGACATGAAGTAGGGTTTAGGGTTACATGGTTTATTGAATTAAGTGACCAACACACACCAAAGGTGTGTGTGTTTGTTTGCTCGGCCGAACCACCACCACAAGGACCATATGGTTCAAATTTTTGGATAATGGCTCATATTAGATGCATAAGCTTAGTCAAATGAGGTCAAATGGTGTACATGTGATCAAACATCACATGCATAAGTCAAATGGTGGTATTTGTGTATGAAATGGACTCCCTCATGTGTCACTTTCACACACATGCATGGGAAGTTCAAGAAAAGATGCCATTTAATTAATTTCAAAGCTCATGGTGCATTTGGTTTGGGTCTAGGCGTCCAAAGTATAACAAAAGAAGAGGGTGAACGAAATTTTTGACTTTAGAATACGAGATGGACGATAACTAAAGTTTACACGTAAAGATTTCGAGTTTTCGAGGTTCCGTTAGGTCAAAAACGCGAAAAAAGTAATTTAGACAATAAAGCATAAAAATAAATATCGGGAGTGATCGTAAACTACAAAACACTTAGAAAAATATAAAATAACTCATATAATATCTAAACTAACGAATATCTGATGCCGGAACGCGTCCGATGATGTTTTTCAGATTTACGCGGGTTTACTTCCCGGTAAACCGCTAGTTCCAAACGGTTAACTAGAAAAGTCAAAAATAATTGTCGAAAAAGTTTAAAATATTGACCGAAAATCTCGGGGTGTGACATTCTTCCCCCGTTAAAGAAGCTTTGTCCTCAAAGCTTAAGACGTAGACGAAGGGTTAACGAAAAGATGAGGGTACTTTTTCTTCATTTGGTCCTCGCGCTCCCAAGTAAACTCGTGTCTCGCTCGAATTCCATCGGACCTTCACGATTGGAATGCGGCTTTGCTTCAACCATTGTTAGGAAATTTGTAATAGATAGTTATTACTAGTAGGTATGTAGTTCCTACTGGTAGAGTAAACAGTTCCTACTGGTAAGGATAATGTTATAGTTAGTACTGGTAGAACAAAAGTTATTCCTGCTGGTAGAACAATATTAGTCCTGGTAGTATTATGCTTACTCCGGGTTGATAGTAAAAGTTAGTTAGTGATAGGGAATATGGCGATGAGATATCCAAGGAAGTGATAACACTTAATCACTTTAAATTATTATAGAGTCCTTAAGGAACAAGGATTAGGGTTTCAGGGGTATTTAAAAACCTAGCGGCCTTTGATGAAGGGACGGATGTTTTTTTTTTTTTTGTTTAAAAGATTCATTAGAAAAATACGTTTTATTATCATAGAAAAGATCCATTGAGGATCATTGTTTTTAGTAATTCCTTTAACTACTTTGTTTATATTCCGCGTAAACATTAGTTTCATTTGTTAGAGTCCTCTCTTAGAGTTGCTTGTGATTACATAATGCTCTACAACCTCAACAGGTGTGAAGATCTATCTAGGGCTCGGACCTTCTAGTGGTCATCAACTGGAGAGAGCCCTCTGTTAAAGAAACTTTAGTATTCTTTCTTATAAGAACCTCACAATTGCTTCATAAAAATCCAGTACACAAACATACCCTATGCCATCACCATCAGTATCTACATTTACTTTCCCATCAACAACTAAACCTGTGTTCTCAGCATCAACTTCTGAACCAGTCTTTGAGTCTCCAAATCACACTCAAACCTCACAAACTACCCAGTTCTCAGCAACTCCAACAATAACCACACAACACTGGATCACAAACAATATGCCAAATTTCCTTACTTAAGAAAGGGAAGATAAGATACGTGAAGGCTATAAAAGATGGAGTATTTGATCATGAAATAGAGATCATAACTTGTTGAGAACATTGTTCTCAAATGGAAACAGCAGGAAAAGGACAGGAAGAAGATCCAAAAGGAAATATTAAATTCTTCCACCTGTTTCTGTTTGAAGAAAAAATTGCTGTTCAATAGAGAGACGAAAAGCAAGAATATGATAAGCTTCAAGTCTCTTCCTGCGATCATATGGCTGATTTCACCATCTAGATGATGCAAAGGGATAGTTGGTGGCTGTCAAGCCAGATTTGGAGGTACTAGAATGAATCAAGAAAATGAGGAAATCAATGCTAAAGCAGGAGTTTTTAGAATTTAGGGTATCTGAATCAGAGGGTTGCATAAGGGCTATGACAGGTTTCAGAAGATATTGAGTCAACTCAAATAAATGCAAGCTAAGGCCGACCAATGAAGATTATAACATTGAATTTTCTCAGAGCACTTCCACCTCTGGTCACAGGTGGCTATCACTCTTAAAACAAAGGGTGGTCTTGATTATCTAAGCTTTGATGATCTATACAACAAGCTTAGGACTCTTGAAATTGATGTAAAGGGTGGCTCAAGTTATGATTCAAGAGGTACTTCTGCTCCTACCTATTCAGCCTTTATTAGTGCTGCTAGCACTAATTCAAAGATGTCATATCTTGATCAATCCCATTCAACCACTTTTACTTCTGTTTCATCAAGTCCTACTACTTCTAGCAATGTGATGGAAAATATTCTCCATTCCTTTGTTGCTAAAAGTGATCCACAACAGCAGATCACTTATGAAGATTTTGATCAAATTGAAATTGGATTGGAGGAAATTAACATCAACTGGCGAATGGCAATGAGCTCTCCTGTTAGTATTAACAGATTTGAAAAGAAAGCTAGGAGAAAGATGAAGTTTAATAACAAGGATGCTGCAAGGTTTTGACAAGTAAATACAATTTTATAAATGCTCAGAGTTGGTCACATTACTAAGGGAATGTACAGAAAACAGTGATGCTAAGCAAGGTACTCTTCATTCAAACTTAAGGAGCTGGATAAGACAGAAGAACAAAGGCCTTGTTGTCTGTTGATTCAATGTTAAACTGGTCAGATCATGAAGGTGAAGATGTGGAAAATGGTGCTGCTCAAGTATATGGGATGATTGCTGGAGCTGAGGAGGATGCTGCTGGTAGTGCTACTGGTAATGCTACTGGTGATGTTGCTGATGATGTTTCTAATGCTGCTGCTGAATTTGCCCTCATGGGTATCTCCTCTCAGGTACAAACTTGTCCTTTTTTATGGTGAGTTTTTGTATTTTGTGGTTGTGAACACTATATTCTGAACGTAAAAAGGAATTTGACCAATGTAGAAGGATAATACAAAGAGTGTATTTATTATCCAGGTTCAGGCATATAAAAGTACATTACAAACTTTAGAACAACAGAAGGGATGGTACCAAAGTAATCAGCTAGCATTAGAAGAAAAAAATTAGAAATATTACGCTAATTTAGAAAACACAACAAACATGTTAAAATATACTGAGAAACTGAATGAACTGGCTAAACTTGAAAAACTGGATTATAAGGCTAAACTTGAGGAGTCTAAGGCAAGGTTTGACAAATGGAAGGATTCTTCCAAAAACCTGGACAAACTGATCCATAGCTCCATGTCCTCAAGATCAAAATTTGGTTTAGGATTTGGAGAAACTTTTGGATCAGATAGGTGTTGATCCCTCTGACCCCTAGCAATCTTTGACACCGAAACCTAAAAATAAGAAAAAAAAAAGATGTTGCAGAGAAACCTCTCCTATGACATGTTTGTCAAAGTGTTGGAAAAGCATGTTGTTCCCCTCCAATAACAGGAACTTTCATGCCATCCTTCCGAACTAGCCTGACCTTGATGATACACATTTATCGTATGGTTCAAAGTCCAATAATTATTTTGAAACTAACTTTGGTATCGTAATGACTTTGTCCTCTTGTGAATAACAGTGACAAGTCCCTCAGACTCAAAACCGCTAGCCTTTGCATCCTGTGTTTCAAGTGTCAAGTCCTCAAGCTCCAAGACCAATGAACCCTTAGCCTCTGTCCCTAGTTCAGTTGCTTTCCAAACATTGTCAGAGACTGCTGACCAACAACCAAGTTCCACCAATGATACTTCTAGTTTTTCTTTTAAGGAGCATGTAAAACCTCCTAGAAATTTATGTAATAAGAGTGGAGTAAACAGTAGGAGTCTTTGTAAAAGAAAGTCTTTTGGTTCTAAGACATGTTTTGTTTGTGGTAGTAAATTTCATCTGATTAAAGATTGTGATTTTTATGAGAAACAGTTGGAATTGCATAATAAACCTATGTGGAATAATGTTGCAACTATTCCCTCATTTGTACCAAAAGCAGCATCTGTTCCTGCTGGTAGTAGGAATAGACCAACATCTGTTCCTGCTGGTAGTAGGAATAGACCAACATCTGTTCCTACTGGTAGACCATTTTCTGCTGGTTGGAAAAATAATGCTGCTCGACCTATGACCAGACCAACAAGCCATTATTTTCATCACTTAGTAGTCCTGGCAATTATAACCACAAAAATGTTTTACAAAAAAATAAATGATGGGGAAGATGGGGAACTGCTGTTAAGCCCTCAGCAGGTTGTTCTTGGAGAATTCGAAGGCCAAAATATTGCAATGAGGATCCAAGAACAATGGGGCTCTCATCAATCTACATGGTTTTAACTTCTTAAATGACCACAAGGCATGGCCCAATCAGTAATGTCCTGGTCTCTCATGTATTCTAATGTGTATTGTATTGTGCATTGTAGGAAAATCCTCATAAGAATAGAGATTTAGGAATTGTAGATAGTGGTTGTTCCAGAAGCATGACAGACAATAAGGAGCAATTGGATGATTTTGTGAAGATTGTGGGAGGTACTGTGACTTTTGGAGGTGGAGATGGCAAAATCACTGGAAAAGGCACTATAAGGACTTCCAAATTGAACTTTGAGAATGTTTATTATGTGGAAGAGCTTCAAAACTTTAACTTGTTCTCTGTTTCACAAATTTGTGATACCAAGAACAAAGTCCTTTTCACTGATAAAGAGTGTCTTGTTCTCTCTAAGGAGTTCCAACTACTTGAGAATAGTCAGGTGGTTCTCAGAGTTCCAAGAAGGAACAATCTCTACTGCTTCAATTTGTCTGACATCAAACCTGAAAGAGATGTCACCTGTTTGCTGGCAAAAGCATCTTTGGTTGAGTCTACCAAATGGCATAGAAGGATGGCTCATGTGAACTTCAAAAACATGAACAAGCTGGCAAAGCATGGATTAGTCAATGGGCTACCCTCCAAACTCTTCACAAATGAGCACAACTGTGTTGCCTGCAACAAAGGAAAGCAACACAAGGCTTCTTACAAGGCCATCACTGCTGTGAGCACAATTTCTGCTCCTCTCCAGTTACTTCACATGGACCTTTTTGGTCCTACTTCCATCAGAAGCATTGATCACAAGTACTACTCCTTGGTGGTTACAGATGACTTTAGCAGGTTTACTTGGGTTTTCTTTTTGGGGACTAAGGATGAAACATATGGTATCCTTAAGGACTTTATTACTTTTATTGAAAACCAGTTAACTAAAAAGGTTAAAGCCATAAGGTGTGACAATGGGACAGAGTTTAAAAATTCTAAATTAATTGAACTCTGTGGGTCAAAGGGGATTAGAAGGGATTATAGTAATGCCAAAACCCCACAACAAAATGGGGTTGCTGAAAGAAAGAATAGAACCCTCATAGAGGCAGCAAGAACTATGCTTGCTGACTCTAAGTTGCCTACCATGTTTTGGACAGAAGCAGTTAGTACTGCTTGTTATGTTTTGAACAGGGTTCTAGTGACTAAACCCCATAACAAGACACCTTATGAACTAGTGTCTGGGAAAGTTCCCAACATCAGTCATCTTAAACCTTTTGGGTGTCTTGTGACCATACTTAACACCAGTGACCACTTGGGAAAATTTGAGGGAAAAGCTGATGAAGGTTTTATTGTTGGGTATGCTGCTCATAGTAAGGCTTATAGGGTCTACAACTTATCCAGCAAAAAGATAGAAGAAACACTTAATCTGAGATATCTTGAAGATAAACCTAATGTTCAGGGTTTGGGTCATGAGTGGTATTTGACTTGACAATTGACTGACTCTATAGGTTATAACTCGTTTTCAAAACTAATCAACTTACAGGTACCCAAGATACTAACATACATGCAGGTACTCAAGATGATTCAGATTCGGAGTGTGATGAACACGTAATAGTTGTTCCTTCTTTTCCTTCTAACTCTTTTTCAGGTCCTAGGGTTAATGAAGCTTCTGAAATGATGGAGAGCAGTTCAGATTATGCAGAGGAACTTGCTAGGCTTCAACAACAGGAATTTGAAGCCAATACTACAGCTGAGAAGCATCTGAGTCAAGCTGATCTTGCAACCAGTAGGAATGGAGTTCCTGCTGGTAAGATTGTTTCTGCTGCTGATGTTTCTGCTGAAACCTCTACTCCTGTTTGTACACCTATTCATACTGCTGCAACATCTCTTCCTCCTGGTAACTCATTGGGCTCAAGTGTACAGTCTACTAGATATCCTTCTCCTTCTGACCTTGCAAACACCATGTCCTCATCTTCAGCAATGGAGGACATACACCACCATCCTGACACTGGCATTTTCTCTTCCTCTTCATATGATGATGATTTTGGTGGTACTGTCACCAACTTAGCACCAAGTGTAGTTGTTGATTCTGTTCCTACTAAGAGGGTGAATACCATTCATCCTTAATCACAGATACTTGGAGATCTCACTTCACCTGTTCAGACAAGAGGTACTTTGAAGAAGTCTAAATTTGGTGCAATTGCTTTTGTTAGCTATGTTCATGATCAACAAAGGAACAATCACACAGACTATTTACACTGTCTGTTTTGCTTGTTTTCTATCACAACTTAAACATGCAGTGTTGCTAAGCCTTAATGATCTGGCATGGTCGAAGCTATGCAAGAGGAGAAGCAACATTTTATTAATCAGAAGTATGCCAGTTGTCCCTCGACCAGATGGAAAATTTGACTATTCCTAGCAATTGGAAAAACTAAGGACTAAATGGATTCTGAAGAACAAAAGAGATGCCAGAGGTATAGTAGTCAGGAATAAAGCCAGACTGGTGGCTCAAGGTCATAGGCAAGAGGAGGGCATTGACATGAGAGTTCCTTTGCTCCAGTTGCTAGAATTGAAGCTATTAGACTATTCCTAGCATTTCCGGGGGGGGCGGTCATATATGGGATTTATGGTATGAATCAAATGGATGTGAAGAGTGCTTTTCCTTTATGGGTAAATGAAGAAGAAGTTTTATGTTACTCAACCTAAAGGAGATTTTGAAGATCCTCATTTACCTAAGCATGTTTACAGAGTTGTGAAAAGCTTTGTATGGTCCCTTCATCAAGCAACAAGGGCTGGATCCAGACTGTCTACTTTTCTGTTAAAGCACAATTACAAAAGAGGTACAATAGACAAACTCTTCATTAAGAAAATTCCAGGGATATCATACTTGTCCAAGGTCATATGGGATGACATTATTTTGGGTCTACAAACAAGGCCTGGTGGGATGATTTGAGGTCTTGATGTAAGGAGAATTTGAGATGAGTGCTATGGTAGTTAACATTTTTCTTAGCTTACAAGTGAAGTAGAACCCTGATGGGATCTTTATCAGCCAAGATAAGTATGTCCAGGACATGCTTAAGAAATTTGATATGGAAAGTGTGAGACCTGCAACAACACCCTTTGAAGCTTCAAAGCCAAAATCCAAGGATGAACCTGATGACGCTGTTAATGTTCACTTATACAGATCAATGATAGGTTCCCTCATGTATTTGACAGCTTCAAGGCCAGATATTCAGTTTGCAGTGAGTGCTTGTTCTAGACACCAGGTTACACCCCTTTGACTTTCCATTTGAATGCAGTCAAGAAGATCTTTAAGTATCTTAAAGGCCAACCAAAACTAGGTCTATGGTACCCAAGAGATTCTCCCTTTGTGTTGGAAGCATATAGTGACAGTGACTATGCTGGTTCTCATGGTGATAGAAAATCAACAACTGGTGGATGTCAATTCCTGGGTAGAAGGTTGATTTATAGCAGTGGAAAAAAACAAACATTGTAGCTACTTCCTTCACTGAAGCAGAAATATGTGCTGCTGCTACTGTTGTGGTCAGGTACTTTGGGGGATTCAAAATCAAAATGCTTGATTATGGGTTTAGACTTATGAAACACCAATTTTTTATTGATAATCAGAGTACCATCTGCATTGTTAAAAACCCAGTTTTTCACCAAAGAACAAAGCACATAGAAATTAGGCACCATTTTATTAGAGATGCAAATGAGAAAAATCTTATTCAGGTGCTTAAGATTCACACAGATGAAAATGTGGCTGATTTATTGACCAAAGCCTTTGATGGACCAAGATTCAATTATTTGGTGGTCCACATTGGGATGCTCAATCCCTAAGTGCTAGGCTTGAGGGGAGGATTTGAGTCCAAGGGGAGGACTGTTGTTGTAAAATTTTCTAAATAGTTGGTTTTTCGTTTGTTTTACCACTTAGTTTTTATTGTTACAATATTTTTCTTCTGGTAGTTTTTTTTTTCTACTGATAGTTTTAGTTATTACCCCTGGTATGTAGTTAGTTAATTCTGATAGTTAATTTTTCCTTTTCATTGTATATGTTTTGTGTGTTTTGGTCTAACCTTTTGCAGATGCATCATTCATGAGGGTGGTTTAGCATTTTTCAAGTGTTATTCATGGATAGTGTGGCCTTCTTTTGATGATAAAGAATTCATTCTGGTTGGATTAAGTGTTTCTTCTGGTGGTGCAAGCGTTCCTACTGGTAGCTTTACTGGTTCCTACTGGTTAACCACTTCCTACTGGTTATGTTAGTTTTCTTTATGGTTGACTTTTCTTTGAGCGGGTATATTAAATTACGTTTTATTTTAATTCAAAGTTCTAGTTGAGATAATTGGACATTTAATTCATTAAAGGGTCACCTATTTAAAGGGATAATTATTGTTTTCTCTCATTTTAACAGAGTTACCTTTTACATTAAACCCTAATTTTTAAAAGCTCTTTACTCGTTCCACTCACTCTTTGAAAACTCGATTCCCTTTCTCCACCAGTAGTAACTCTCCATTGCGATCATCCACCATCACTAACACTCAACCCCATTTAATAATTAATAATGGCCGCACTCAAGTACAAAGACGAACACAATAAGGTAGGTTACTTGGAAAAACCCAAAGGTAGTGATGACTATCACCAAGTACTTAACTTCTTAAGGGGTTCGCACTTAAGACAAGATTTGTTGAAGCTCTATGGGATGGTGGTCAAGTACTATGAAGACCATCCACTTGCTGGTGCTGGTATGATGCTATGGGGTGATCTTCAAGTACTGTTTGAATCACATGAAGGTGGACATGGTTCTTTGGTTTGGTCTGATCAACAATAATGGCATATCAGGAGTTAGAGACTATTTCCATTTTCCAATGTTCATGTATTGGAAACCATTTCTGGCAAGGTGGTATATATGTTTGCAGATGGGTCATATCCTCTTTCAGTTCAACTTATGAAGAAGATGCTGAAGCACAAATTGGAGATTGAAATTGATGGTGTGGGGAATGATATGACTTATGCTGAGCAGTTGATTCAATTCATCAAGAATCAAATTGCTGCTAGCATTCCTTCTGCTTGATACTGGTACCTTGTCACTCTCTTGTATATTTTCTATCTGTTTGCTGTGTTTTTAGGTTTTATTCTATATTTTGGAAAGCTTGTTGTAAATGGTTTTTGCTTTTTGGGTCAATCTTGGTTTTTGGTAGAAGCTGTTGGGTTGGATCACATTCTTTTGAACTGGTTTTTTTTGGTACAACCTGTTTTATGTGATTAAATTTGGGAACATGGTTTTCTGGCATAATTTTTCAAGGACATATTTTTGGTGCAACACCCTATGGTTCTCAATTGCCAGGCCTTTAAGGCTAGAATTAATTGAATTTTGGTTCTCAATTACCAGGCCTATCAGGCTAGAATTAATTGAGATATGGTTTCAATTCCCAGGTCTTTTGACCAGAATGAATTGATATAGCTTTAATGGTTTGCTTCAAATCATAGGGTCACTCAACTGACTGATGTTTCAAGTACCAATAAGTTGAGATGGTTTGCAATCCACCATGGGAGTAACCCTTTCTGGGTCCCAAGGATTGTCTAGCCCACAAGCAAACGGCTATGTGGTAAAGGCTTATAAAATCCGTTTATGGCTGTGATGATTTGCCAAAAATCATTAGGGTATTCCAATTCACCAATGATTCATGTTCTAAGAATTGGACTGGTTATTAATTCACCAGGGTGATGTCATGATTCCACCAAAGAGTTAGCTAGCCCAAGAGTTAATGGCTACTTGGTAAAGGCTACATCAAATCCATTAATTTTCTATGATTCACCTCTCCCCGGAGTTAACACACCATGGGATGTGATGAGAATAGTATGTAACCCTGAATTGATGGTTTTCATGTTGCTGATTCAGAGTTTATGAAGGTTGCTGCTTTTGGTGTTCATGCTGTCAATTTCCTTATGTTGCTGCAAAGACTTTCACCTGCTATAATCAGATTTCTGATTCAAGAAGTATGGAGTTGGTTTCAAGATGTTGCTGTTCAATCCTCTGGAGTTTTCAAAGAAAGATCTATCTAGAAACTTGAAGTTAACTGTGTCAAATTCAAGTTTAGGGGAGGATTGTTAGGAATATTGTAATAGATAGTTACTACTAGTAGGTATGTAGTTCCTACTGGTAGAGTAAAAGTTCCTGCTGGTAGGTATGTAGTTCCTACTGGTAAGGATAATGTTATAGTTAGTGTTGGCAGATCAAAAGTTATTTCTGCTTGTAGAACAATATTAGTCCTGGTAGTATTATGCTTACTCCGAGTTGATAGTATAGTTAGTTAGTGATAAGGATATGCATGAGATATCCTCGAAAGTGATAATACTTATCTCTTTAGCGAGTCTTAGGTAACAGGTTGTTAGGGTTTCATGAGTATTTAAGAAACCTATGGTCATAGATGAAGGGGAGACGATCGAAAAAAACACTTTTATTGTTAATAGAAAAGATTCATAGAGGATCATTGTTTGAGTAATTCTTCTTTTTTAACTCTATTATTTATATTCCGCGTAAACAATAGTTTAATTTGTTAGAGTCTCTCTTAGAGTTGCTTGTGATTACATAAGTACTCTAGAACCTTAACAGGCTTGAAGATCTATCTAGGGCTGGTCCTACATATACCATTTTTAAATATTTATACTAACTACCACTAATATTTTTGTATTTTTCATTTTTCTCAACTAACTAACCTGTTTGACTTTTGTTATTTTATAACTTTTAGGGATCATAGAACAAGATGAATTTCGATCCGAGAATGCCCCAAAAAGGATAAATTCATCGTCCCCGACTTTTCATTTATTCCAAACCAAGCTTAAAACGAAATCACAGTTAAATATCAGTTAAGATGCTAACACTACTCATATTTGTAACTTGTGAACTTTTCACTCCCGACAATTATTATACATTAGGTGAATGTGCTATTTATGAATTTCAACCATGGATCAACGTTTTGCAAAATTCTATGTTTCATGTTCCACCCGAGAATAATGAGTTTGAAGGCGAGATCATCCCATGTAGCGACTTTCGTCTCGGCACATCCCAACCTCATCGGCTAAGTGACCAGGCTTTTGACACCCTACAAAGACTAGTATCGGGACTCACGGACCTTTGGTTTCAAAATCTCTTAGGTTTCTCGTTTAGACATATCTTATTAATGTAATCATGAAATAGTCTAAGTTCAAAAGCATATTTAAATTTAAGAAAAAGGGTTTTCCATATATTTATTTATTCATACTTAACATTAACATAACTTTTGATGCAATTGTAACCCTCGACCTTTTAGAAGGCTGCAACATCGGTTGTGAGCCGACAAGATGCAGCAAACTTTTATCAGTCTCGGATTATTATTCTTACTATGGGCTTTCTTTAGAAGGCTATAACATCGGTTGTGAGCCGGCATGATACATCAAACTTTTATCAGCCCACAGTTTATATTTATTACTTATCATATTTTCATTTTTCATTATCAATAAAAAAAAATGACAAATGGAAGGACTCTTCCAAAAACTTGGAAAAACTGATCCATAGCTCCATGTCCTCAAGATCAAAATTTGGTTTAGGATTTGGAGAAACTTTTGGATCAGATGAGGTGTTTGATCCCTCTGCCCCTAGCATCTTTGACACCACACCTGAAGATGTTGCAGAGAAACCTCTCTATTATGACAGGTTTTTGTCAAAGCTGTTAGAATGCATGCTGTTCCTCCTCTTATAACAGGAACTTTCATTCCTCCTTCCAACAATCCTAACCTTGATGATACACAGGTTACCTATGGTTCAAAGTCCAATAATTATTTTGATACTAACTCTGTATCTAATGACTTTGTCTCTTGTGATAACAGTGACAAGTCTTCAGACTCAGAGACCACTGACTTTGCATCCTGTGTTTCAAGTGTCAAGTCCTCAAGTTACAAGACCAATGAACCTATAGCCTCTGCCCCTAGTTCAGTTGCTTTCCAATCAATGTCACAGACTGCTGACCAACAACCAAGTTCCACCAATGATAATTCTAGTTTTTCTTTTAAGTAGAATGTAAAACGTCCTAGGAATTCATGTAATAAGAGTGGAGTAAACAGTAGGAGTTTTTGTAAAAAGAAAAAAAAAAAGTTTCCCTTGGTTCTAAAGACATGTTTTGTTATGTGGTAAGTAAATTTCATCTGAATAAAGATTGTGACTTTTTTATTGAAAACAGTTGGAATTGCATTATAAACCTATGTGGAATAATGTTGCAAATATTCCCTCATTTGTACCAAAAGCAGCATCTGTTCCTGCTGGTAGTAGGAATAGACCAGCATCTGTTCCTGCTGGTAGTAGGAATAGACCAACATATGTTCCTGCTGGTAGACCATTTTCTGTTGATTGGAAAAATTATGCTGCTCGACCTATGACCAGACTAACAAGCCATTATTTTCAACACTTTAGTAGGCCTGGCTATTATAACCACATGTATATGGATGAGGGAAGATGGGGAACTGCTGTTAAGCCCTCAGCAGGTTATTCTTGGAGAATTCGAAGGCCAAATATGCAATGGAGATCCAAGAGCAATGGTGGATCTCATCAATCTACATGGTTTAACTCTTAAATGATCCATAAGGCAGGCCCAAGTCAGTAATGACTTGGGTCTCTCATGTATACTAATGTGTATTGTATTATGCATTATAGGAAAATCCTCATAAGAATAGAGATTTAGGAATTGTAGATAGTGGTTGTTCCAGAAGCATGACAGGCAATAAGGAGAAATTGGATGATTTTGTGAAGATTGTAGGAGGTACTGTGACTTTTGGAGGTGGAGATGGCAAAATCACTGGAAAAGGCACTATAAGGACTTCCAAATTGAACTTTGAGAATGTTTATTATGTGGAAGAGCTTCAAAACTTTAACTTGTTCTCTGTTTCACAAATTTGTGATACCAAGAACAAAGTCCTTTTCACTGATAAAGAGTGTCTTGTTCTCTCTAAGGAGTTCCAACTACCTGAGAATAGTCAGGTGGTTCTCAGAGTTCCAAGAAGGAACAATCTCTACTGCTTCAATTTGTCTGACAATCCAACCTGAAAAGAGATTCACCTGTTGCTGCATAAGCATCTTTGGTTTGATCTATTCCAACTGGCATAGAAGGATGGCTTATGTGAACTTCAAAAACATGAACAAGCTGGCAAAGCATGGATTAGTCAATGGGCTACCCTCTAAACTCTTCACAAATGAGCACAACTGTGTTGCCTGCAGCAAAAAAGGAAAGCAACACAAAGGCTCTTACAAGGCCATCAGCTGCTGTAGTACAATTTCTGATCTCTCCAGTTACTTTACATGGAACCTTTTTGGTCCCTACTTCCATCAGAAGCATTGATCACAAGTACTACTCCTTGGTGGTTACAGATGACTTTAGCAGGTTTACTTGGGTTTTCTTTTTGGGGACTAAGGATGAAACATATGGTATCCTTAAGGACTTTATTACTTTTATTGAAAACCAATTAACTAACAAGGTTAAAGCCATAAGGTGTGACAATAGGACAGAGTTTAAAATTTCTAAATTAATTGAACTCTGTGGGTCAAAGGGGATTAGAAGGGATTATAGTAATGCCAAAACCCCACAACAAAATGGGGTTGCTGAAAGAAAGAATAGAACCCTCATAGAGGCACCAAAGAACTATGCCTTTGCTGACTCTAAGTTGCCTTACCCATGTTTTGGACCAGAAGCATTAGTACTGCTTGTTATGTTATAAAACAAGGGTTCTAGTGACTCAACCCACATACCAAACACCTTATGAACTAGTGGGACTGGGAAGTTTCCCAACATCAGTCATCTTAAACCTTTTGGGTGTCTTGTGACCATACTTAACACCAGTGACCACTTGGGAAAATTTGAGGGAAAAGCTGATGAAGGTTTTATTGTTGGGTATGCTGCTCATAGTAAGGCTTATAGGGTCTACAACTTATCCAGCAAAAAGATAGAAGAAACACTTAATCTGAGATATCTTGAAGATAAACCTAATGTTCAGGGTTTGGGTCATGAGTGGTATTTTGACCTTGACTATTTGACTGACTCTTTAGGTTATACTCGTTTCAAAACTAATCAACCTGCAGGTACCCAAGATACTAACATACATGCAGGTACTCAAGATGATTCAGATTCGGAGTGTGATGAACAAGTAATTGTTGTTCCTTCTTTTCCTTCTAACTCTTTTTCAGGTTCTAGGGTTAATGAAGCTTCTGAAATGATGGAGAGCAGTTCAGATTATGCAGAGGAACTTGCTAGGCTTCAACAACAGGAATTTGAAGCCAATACTACAGCTGAGAAGCATCTGAGTCAAGCTGATCTTGCAACCAGTAGGAATGGAGTTCCTACTGGTAAGGTTGTTTCTGCTGCTGATGTTTCTACTGAAACCTCTACTACTGTTTGTACACCTGTTCATACTGCTGCAAAATCACTTCCTCCTGGTCACTCATTGGGCTCAAGTGCACATTCTACAAGATATCCTTCTCCTTTTGACCTTGCAAATTCCTTGTCCTCATCTTCAGAAATGGAGGACATATACCACCATCCTGACATTGGCATTTTCTCCTCCTCTTCATATGATGATGATTTTGGTGGTACTATCACCAACTTAGCACCAAGTGTAGTAAGTTAGATTCTGATTCCCTTACTAAGACGGGTAAATACAATTCATCCCAATCACAGATACTTTGGAGATTTAACATCACCTGTTCAAGAACAAAGGTAATTGCAGAAGTCGAAATTTGGTGCAAGTGCTTTTGTTAGCTATGTTCATGATCAACAAAGGAACAATCACACAGACTATTTACATTATCTGTTTGCTTGTTTTCTATCACAACTTGAACCAAGCAGTGTTGCTCAAGCTCTTAATGATCCTGCTTGGGTTGAAGCTATGCAAGAGGAGATGCAACAGTTTATTAATCAGAAAGTATGGCAGCTTGTCCCTCCACTAGATAGAAAAAATTGCTATTGGGGACTAAATTGGATTTCTGAAGAACAAAAAATGATTGCCAAGGTATAGTAGTCAGGAATAAAGCCAGACTGGTGGCTCAAGGTCATAGGCAAGAGGAGGGCATTGACTATGATGAGGTCTTTGCTCCAGTTGCTAGAATTGAAGCTATTAGGTTATTCCTAGCATTTGCCTTATATATGGGATTTATGGTATATCAAATGGATGTCAAGATTGCTTTTCTGTATGGGGAAATTGAAGAAGAAGTTTATGTTACTCAACCTAAGGGATTTGAAGATCCTTATTTCCTTAAGCATGTTTAACAAGTTGTGAAAGCTTGTAATGGACTTCTACATCAAGCACCAAGGGCCTGGTATGCAAGATTGTCTACTTTTCTGTTAAAGCATAATTACAGAAGAGGTATAATAGACAAAACTCTTTTCATTAAGAAGAATTCCAGGGATATCATTCTAGTTCAGGTCTATGTGGATGACATTATATTTGGGTCTACAAACAAGGCCTGGTGTGTTGAGTTTGAGGTCTTGATGAAAGGAGAATTTGAGATGAGTGCTATGGGTGAGTTAACATTTTTCTTAGGCCTTAACAATGTGAAGCATGAGCCTGATGGGATCTTTATCAGCCAAGATAATATGGTGTCCAGGACATGCTTAAGAAATTTGATATGGAGAGTGTGAGACCTGCAACAACACCCTTTGAAGCTTCAAAGCCAAAATCCAAGGATGAACCTGATGATGCTGTTAATGTTTACTTATACAGATCCATGATAGGTTCCCTCATGTATTTGACAGCTTCAAGGCCTGATATTCAGTTTGCAGTAAGTGCTTGTTCTAGACACCAGGTTACACCTTTGACTTCCAATTTGAATGCAGTCAAGAAGATCTTTAAGTATCTTAAGGGCCAACCAAAATTAGGCCTATGGTACCCAAGAGATTCTCCCTTTGGGTTGGAAGCATATAGTGACAGTGACTATACTGGTTCTCATGGTGATAGAAAATCAATAACTGGTGGATGTCAATTCCTGGGTAGGAGGTTGATTTCATGGCAGTGCAAAAAGCAAACCATTGTGGCTACTTCTTCCACTGAAGCAGAATATGTTGCTGCTGCTAACTGTTGTGGTCAGGTACTTTGGATTCAAAATCAATTGCTTGATTATAGGTTCAACTTTATGAACACCAAAATTTTTATTGATAATCAAAGTACCATTTCCATTGTTAAAAATCCAGTTTTTCACCAAAGAACAAAGCACATAGAGATTAGGCACCATTTTATTTATAGTGTCAAATGAGAAAAATCTTATTCAGTGTCTTAAGATACAACACACTGTGCAAATGTGGCTGATTTATTAACCAAGGCATTTGATGGACCTAGGTTTAATCATCTAGTGGTTCACATTGGGATGCTAAATCCCTAGCTGCCATGGTTAAGGGGAGGATATGAGTCCAAGGGGAGGACTACTTTTGTAAAATTTTCTAAGTAGAAGGTTTTTCTTGTATTTTTACCACTTAGTTTTCAACATATTTTACTTCTGGTAGTTTTCATATTTTTCTACTGATAGTTTTAGTTGCTTCTGGTAGTTAAGAGTTTTCCTTTTCATTGTATATGTTTTGTGTGTTTTTCTAACCTTTTGCAGATGAATGATTCATGAGTGTGAATTCCAATAGAAAATGTGGCCTTATACTGATGATTAAGTACAACAAATTTGGGTTGGTTGATGTGTTCATATATCTAGTGTTTGCAAGAGTTCCCTACTGGTAACTTTAACTCATTTCCTACTGAAGAACAATTCCTACTGGTCCTTGTTAGTTTTTATTTATGGGTTGACTTTTCTTTGAGCGTGTGACTTAAATTGAGTTTTTTACTTAATTCAAAGTTATAGTTGAGACAATTGGGCATTTAATTCATCAAAGGGTCACCTATTTAAAGGGATAATTACTCTTTACTCTTACTTTTACAAACCCTAATTTTAACAGCCCTTTTTATTCACTCCACTCACTCTTTAAAAAACTCGATTTCCTCTACCAACCAGTAGTAACTTACTCTTGTAAACATACACCAGCACTAAATCTCAACCACATTCTTCGTAATCATCGAATCAATGGCCGCACTTAAGTATCGTGATGAGCACAACAAGGTGGGTTTCTTAGAGAAACCAAAAGGCAGTGCCGATTATCACCAAGTTCTTGACTTTTTGCGAGGTTCGCACATAAGGTATGCTTTTTCTCATGACCCCATCATCTATGACTCGTTGGTCAAACAGTTCTGGTCAACGGCCTCTCTCAGAGCTTCTGAGGAAGGCCCTCCAGCTATATTGGCCACCATTGATAGGACTCCCTATACTATAACTGAATCATTAGTTAGGAGCTAACTTCAATTAGATGATGAGGGTGGTGTTGAGGACTTGCCCATAGCTGACATATACTTAGGTATGGACAATCTTGGATACCCCAGTGAAGGCAAGCTGACCTTCTTCAAAAACAAATTCTCACCTCAATAGAGGTTTTTAGTTCACACTATCATGCATTGTCTCAGTACCAAATCAGGTAGCTGGGATCAATTTGGAAGCTAATTGGCTATTGCTATTATTTGTTTGACTAAGGGGAGGAGGTATAATTGGTCAAGCTATATTTTCAAAGGGATGGTTAACAACATCAACAATCCTAAAAAGTTTTTGATGTTTCCTAGGTTTCTTCAAATGATTTTGGAAATTGAACCCGAAAGAAGTAGAAATAATATTTACCAACAATATCATGCATTTAAACAACAAGCAAAAAAATGTTGCAACATAAGTTTAAATTTTTTCAGGGGGAAAACAACATGCCACTTTTGGGTACAATCTTTCCCCCGTGCTAAGAGCAGCTATTGCAGATGAAAGTTACAGGAAGCTCAAAGCCAACTAACCCTCAGACTATCCCTCCAACCATCACTGAACCTGATCACTTTCATGATCATGAATCCACACCACCCAGACCAACAACTACTACTTCTGGCGCTCCAGTGAATGAGCAGGGTCCCTCTTTAGAACCCGCCAACATTTGCACTTCATCAAGAACCTTCATGAGTCTACTCCTAACCAATTCACTTCCACAAATGTGGAAGATGAAACAATGGGAGGTTCTTCTCGAACCTCACCTCCTAGGTCTACTCAAGCTCCACCTGCAGGTACAACCTCAGGAGGTACTGAGGACAAAATGATTTGTTTTCTAAAATCCTAAAAGTGAGCAAATTAAAGGACAATTAAACCTAACTTTAATAACGGGAAATTAAACTTTAACTAAAAACGCAAAACGG
Source organism: Tanacetum coccineum (assembly GCA_026074375.1). Lineage (NCBI taxonomy): Eukaryota > Viridiplantae > Streptophyta > Magnoliopsida > Asterales > Asteraceae > Tanacetum > Tanacetum coccineum. Next base: position 1,150 of record BQNB010014191.1, on the reverse strand, counting down.
GAACCCTAAACGGTGATTAAAAACCCTAAATTTCCAAAATTAAACCTAAAATGAATTTTTCACTTTTAATAGACTCTAATTGACTAAAAAGTAAGTTTAAAGAAAACTAGAACAAAAACGGAGTTGAAATGAGCTTAAAAACACGAAAAACGTGAACGAAAACGAATCCCGTTCTTTAAAAATTGAAATTTTGCAATTTTAACCCTACGGAAACAAAACTATTTTTCCTAGGAACTATATGAATAAAGAAAATTTTCTAAAAAAGAATTATATTTTTTTTGATTATTTTTCTATTTTTTATGATTTTTTTAAGTTTTTAATAAAAATAAATGTTTAAAAATTACTAAACTAAATATAAAAATCCTGGAAAAGTTATAGAAAATAGCTTGAATTAAGAGGGATGATTCGTAGTAAAGCAAACAAATTTAATATACTTATAGTATTAATCCCGTAAGAATTCTTTCCAAAATACTTTTTAAACAAGAGAAATATAAGGTAAAAATCTCACTAAAGAAAACACAATTTGTATATTTTTATCCGGGAAGTACTTTTTCTCGGGTCGTGTCCCAACGAAATCGTGAATTGAGAATTTGGAATAATTCGGATTCTAGTTAAGAATAGTAAAGGATTTTTGAATTATTGATTACACTACAAATTATAATAGCACGAATTAAAAAACAATTAACTAGCTCGAAATTTAAATGCCCAAAACGTAAAAACGCGAGCTAAAACTGAAATTTAAAATCTAAAGCACTTATACTAACAAATTTTATACCTAAAAATCACAAATTTAAAATGAAAATTTTAGAAAAAAGAATTGGAATTTTTTAACTATTTTTGAATTTTTTATGAATTTCTAAAGTTTAATGAATTAATCAAAAATAAACTTTTTCTAAAAATTATCACTAAAATTTTGTTTTTATTTTTAAAAAAAATACTAGATTTAAAAACAAAATTATTGCAAAAAGAATCAAAAAATTTCAACTATTTTTCTATTTTTTATGATTTTTCCTAGAAAAAGTAATTCACTAAAATCTATTTTAATTCCTAAAAATTACAAATCAAACTGGAAAAATATAAAAAATTGGTTTAAAAATACTAAAATGGTGCAGAAATTTTATAGAATGAAAAGCCCTAATTTTTATCAATC
>BQNB010014190.1:32530-75652 GCA_026074375.1 Tanacetum coccineum | reverse complement strand
TCGGGCCTAACTCGGTTCGGTTCGGGACTCGGGATTAAATCGGGTCGGGATTCGGTTTGGGTTTTCCATGATGTCGGTTTTGAGATGAGTCGGGATCGGGTCGGGACGGGTCGGTTTCGTCCCGATGCTCACCCCTATACATTACAACATTCATACAATAAATTAAATAAATAACAACAAACCCTCATAATTCATAAAAACATACAAATGTTTAAAAACCAAATATGTTAACCCAACTATTTGAACCATCAGTGTTTAGGTCATCTAGATGTGGTGATGCATTTTGTTGAGAATTGTATTGGTCATACATTTGATCCGAATGTGTGTGATTTCCATCGTATGCTTGAGATGTGTTTGTGTGATGTTGATCGTATGGCTGGGATGGGTATGTGGTTTGATTGTATGGTTGTGATGCGTATTGGCTACCTTGGAAAGTGTTGTCATATTGTTGGTGTGGGTCGTAGAATGATGGTTGTTTATTTCTTGGAAATTCTTGATCATTTCGTGTACGTGTGTTTACAGGCGGCTCAGTGACAATTGGTTTATTGCATTGATCACGTCTGTGTCCCGCTTGGCTGCATTTGCTACAATGTATAGATCTTGGCTCCTCACCTTGTGATTTTATTCGGTTTGTATTTTTTGGACGACCGGGTTGTGGGTTGTCCATTTTAGGAGGTATAGCTTTCTGAATATGGTGCGGAAATTCCCATTCTTGTATATTTCCAAGAAAATGAATTGATTCAGCGTAAGTTCCTTGATATTTTTCTTTCTTAAACCAATCTGCTACAAATTGGACACAATCCGTCATACCCAAATACCTTGTTACAGCTATAATGTGGTCACAAGGTATCCCGAAAAGCTGCCATTTACGACATTGACAGGTGCATGTCTGAAAGCCGACTTTACGGTTATATCGCCCGTCTGAAACTTGGTATTGATAATGATTAACACCGTAAACATGCCATGTGGCGCTCTTTATCATTTTTATTTACTTTTTTGCTACCCATTCAGTTATTTCAGACGTCATATTATCTACATTTAAACATAAACAAAAATCAACTTAGTAGTGCATATTATAATACAATTTGATGAAAGCCTTATGTTTTGAAATACCTGCGAGTTCTCAACGTTTAAAGTACCATTCTTGCACCATTTCACGATACGTCTCGGCTAACTTTAACACCGATAGCTTTCTATATAGTACAATACAAGCATTAACTGACTCCACACTATTTGATGTCATATAATTGTAACGTACTAGTGGGCAATGTGCTCTTGACCATCTCTGAGGACCAACTTGAATGAGCTTGTGGTACGCATAAGGCTGAATAGCCTGTAGATTGCTCATTTCTGTTGAAAATTCTTCTGGTGTATATGCCTTGCATATTTTCCATAATAGACCTTTTGTTTTTTTACTTTTCAAAGATAGGTTCATCATTAGATGATGACAACATACAACATGAAAGGCTAAAGGGAATTCATTGTGTACTGCCAAAGCTATAGCAGCATGTCTGTCAGATATGAATAGCAAATTTGGGCTATCACCTATGCATTCTTTAAGTACGGACATCCACCATGACCAACATGGACTTGTTTCTCCTTTGCATATACCAAAAGCAATTGGCACAATCTGGTTGTTTCCATCCATGCCCACAGCTACTAGATTTGTTTCCTTGTACCTTTAAGTGTGTCGCATCTATTATAAGCAACAGGCGTAGACAATGCATGAACGTACGAATCAGAAATAAAATGCTATAAATATAGTATGGTAACCTATTATAGTTTAATTATTCAAATAATATGATCATGACTTACTGATGCACCAATGGCAATGAATAACATCTCGAAAACACCTTTTTCATCCGGTTTGATATGTGTGACCGTGCCTTGGTTTTTTCTTTCTAGATTATAACAATAATACGGTAACATTTCAAAGGATTCAAACGACGAACCCCTTATCTGCTGTATAGCATAATCCTTCCCTCTCCATGCTTGTTTGTAAGATATATATTTATTTTAAGATCTTGTTGTATATTTTTCCTTTTTATTACACGCTTATGGTCTTGTAACTTTGGAGTGAGAATGTGAGCTATTACTTTTTTGTTTGCGTTTCAATGGTTAGGACATGTTTGAGTTTTTGGACATGTGTGAACATCATTCAGAAATGCAATGCTAAACTTTTGTGTAACCCCCCATCTTTTAGCACGAATCTTCCAGTCACATTCTTTAAATGAAAGCATTTCACTGAATACATGTTTGGGTTTGACCTTTCTGATAAAAATTGGTAACCCTCGTCTAAAGCTTTCAATCTAATTTCCAAGACTGAAGCTTCCTTATTGTCAAAATATTACCTACCTTAACCTCTGTTTCTTTGAGATAATGACATGCTGGGTGTGGAATGGTAAATAGCAGACTACATGATGAAACAAAACCACCTTCAAATGAAACTATCAAGTAAATTGGTGAAATTGGTGAGTAGCCAAATCAAATGAAACTATCAAGTAAATTTTGGTAGAAGTACCATCATCGTTATATGCTGGGAATTATATTTGAGTTGATAAGAAAAAACACGAATGAAACAAGAAGGACCAAAGTTGTCATTGTGGGATTCTACAAGATGTAGGAGATAATGAAGATTTGGTCAGAAAGAAGATAAAGATGAATAATAATGAAGAGATAAAGATGAATAATTAATTGATTCTCTCATTAATATCTTTTATTTAGTTTTCATGTAAGCCTTGACTTCTTATGCTATAAAAGGAGGTACATGCATATTGTTTTAGCATCCATCCATAGAAACATTGACTGATGAGAGTCGAATAGTAAAGGTGTGTGTGTACACAAAGTTAGATAGTTATTAGTTAGTGGTGTAACCCCAAGTTATAGTTGGGGTAATAGGGAAATCGTTCAATAAAGAAAACCTTGTAATAACATTGATTGTGTTCTTATAATTCCGATGTGCATATTCAATCATTGTTATTGTTAATCCTAGATGGGCAAATCGATTCTTAACATGTGGTATCAAAGTGGGTTGCTCGTGATATCTAGAATCTACAAGGTTTATTGAAGACGAATCTATGATGAAAAGAAGCAGCAGGTATATTATTTGATCAAACGAGGTGCTACAACGTTTACACGTGTGGAAGAGTATTGAAACGAATGAAGGTAAACAATATAAACCCCAACGTATTTTGATATGATTATGTGTTGATAAATATGAGTTCGTTGGTATGATTGTCGCGTTCATGATGGTGTATGCTGGTAGTGATATGAAAACGACAACAATACTAGAGAAGGGATTGATACAAAAGTTGTGATTGCTAGCTCACATGTAGGGTATTTATACATATGATGGCGTACTCAATTTTCTTTATATATCATCATATGAAAGTCGTTTCTTGGTGCTACAGATTTGAAGGTTTTCTCATGGTAAATTAATAATGATCGTTCAAAAGTTTGTACTGCTAAAGATACTTGTTAGTACTACTTGTTACACGATTAGTACTGTTGATAGTTTGATTTTTAATACTGCCATGGGTTCAAGTGTTTGCGATTAATACTGCTAGCTTCATATACTTTGTGATATCAAGGAATATCTTAATACTGCTTGGAACGAACAAAGGTAGCATAACGGTCAAAGCAAATTTAGAAAAAGGTACTGTTCGTTTATAGTATTAGTACTGCTACTTTTATTTTTGTACTGCCAGCCTTAGCGACTGCGTAGCAACAATTTAGCGACAGAATAAGCGTCACAAAAGGTCATAGGAGGAAGAGCAATTAGAACTGTGACAGATTAGCAACAGAAAAAGTGTCGCTAATAAGCTTGGGAGGAAGGAGAACACATATTTGCGACGGTTTAGTAACAATTTTATGACAGATCATGTGTTGCTAAGCAATGAAGGAGGGAATTAATATTACATAATGAAAAAAATAACACAACTTGCTATCTAGCACAGTTGGTTAAGCTGGTGTTGTTAAATATTCTTTCCTCATGGTCACGTGTTCGATTCCCACATATGGCACGTTCGTTTCTTTATTTTTTTGTAGCAGGCAAAAAGTTTCTAGTATGTCTCTATACTTAATGGGCCGAATGAATTTGCTATTCACGGAAGTTTAATGGTCAACTTGGACTCTTGGATTATAAACCGAAATGGGCCGAATAAATGACAAAAGTATTTTGGGATGAGTGATTCTATACGAAACAACATGGGCCAAAAATAATTGATGGGTTGATATGAGATTAATCCTATGTGGGTTGAAGCAGTATTGGACGAAAATTGGGTAGAAACGTAGTTGTTGTGAATAGGAGTCATCACGTGCTAAGTACTGCCTACATTTTTGAAGATTAAAAGTGTTGGGTTCGCACATGGATGGTAACAACAGTATGTTCGAGTTAAAGTTTTTAATACTGCTAGTGGCGTCCGAGAAATGAACTTTGTACTGCTAGCTTTGTTCGACATGGGACAACAGACGCGTTTGGATCTCGGATGGAACTGTTTTTCACAACAGTTTATTATTATTGATTTTATGGCTTGTTTTTTGGAGATTTATTGAAGATGTGATTACGAAGACGATTGCTTATCACTTATTTGATGTTGTAGTTGAGTTTCACATATGCGTGTTCTTATTATATCTCAAATGGCTTACAACATTTGAAGGTTACTTGTTCGTGCTTACAATGGTGTGACGAAGACTTGTCAAAATCTAGCAAAGGTGTGTGATCTTTCTTAGGGTGCTCAATGCTCACATTTTCTATCACTTAGTATGTGTCTCATAGAAGATGAGGATTTTTGTCAAGAGATCGCGATCTACTTATATTTCACAGATTTATTTATAAGTTTGATGTCACGTGGATAGTGCAAGACATAAGACACAAGTTTGGGAGATTCAACTTCTTTATCAAATTTGTTATAGTCAGTTTTCTTCATCAGTGATCACTACATAGAGCCTACAGAGTTCGAGATTTAAGAGATGGTAAACATATTGGTTTCAGGGGAAGCTTATTGATTAAATGTTTAACCATCTACATGCACCACTGGAGGGGAAGTGTTTACAAGTTACTTATCTACAGAAGACCCCTATTTGATGATGACAAAAAGGGGAAAAAATTTGATGATTTGCAACTTGTAGATTCTTGGTGGTATAACATGGATTAAAGGGAAGTTTTCATTTGTATATTAACTTCAGGGGATGTTTGTGCTTATTTGGTTTTGTCATTATCAACTAGGGGAAGATTGTTGGGAATTATATTTGAGTTGATAAGACAAAACACGAATGAAACAAGATGGAAACAAGAAGGACCAATGTTGTCATTGTGGGATTCTACAAGATGTAGGAGATAATGAAGATTTGGGCAGAAAGAAGATAAAGATGAATAATAATGAAGAGATAAAGATGAATAATTAATTGATTCTCTCATTAATATCTTTTATTTAGTTTTCATGTAAGCCTTGACTCCTTATGCTATAAAAAGAGGTACATGCATATTGTTTTAGCATCCATCCATAGAAACATTGACTGATGAGAGTCGAATAGTAAAGGTGTGTGTGTGTACACAAAGTTAGATAGTTATTAGTTAGTGGTGTAACCCCAAGTTATAGTTGGGGTAATAGGGAAATCGTTCAATAAGGATACCTTGTAATAACATTGATTGTGTTCTTATAATTCCGCTGTGTATATTCAATCATTGTTATTGTTAATCCTAGATGGGCAAATCGATTCTTAACATTATAAAACCTTTATGAGCCAATCCAGAATATTTTACCGTCTATGACTGCTTGACCTGCTCGTTTTATTCTTATTGATTGACATGGCAAACAGTCATAATCAAGATTATACCAAGTTCTAGAGCTTAATGTAGACACTGACACATACCATGGACCGTCACTGTATAACGGGTAATTTATCTTCAAAAGGGTTGGCTCTAGAGTGACAGGACGAATACCAAAACCAAATATCATTTTTGGTGAATCAGGTTGAAACGTGTAATTAGGGACTGATATTCCAACCGATTTTTTTATTGATGGGTTCCAAAGGAGAAGCATCGAATTTTTGCCAAAGGCAAAACACCATACACCTTCAGATAAAGAAACTGGTGTAAGAGAGAAAATATTTAAATTAGAATCCATATGCCTAAAGGCTAAGTTTTCATCTACAGAATACATAAATCCTGCATTTTCATGCTTATAGCTTAAATTAAAATAACAACTATTTCTCTCACGAACACCGTATTTACGAATGAATTCGAAATTGTTAATGGAAAACTTCCATTGCTTTGACACAGTACGAAATTGAAGTAAAGACTTGACAGGAAGTCTATTCATGATATCCATTTGAATGTCAAACGGTATGTTGTCCGACATATTTTCTTACTTTAGATGATAGATACGGTTGTAAGATGATTTTTTTAGTAGAAATAAAGTAAGGTTATAGTGTTGTAGTATGCTGTTTTGCTGAGTATATATAGGGTAACAATTCGATTTATGTGTAGAAACAGTGATTTGATTACTTACTATTCCAAGATTACATGACATGATTTGACAATTCTATGACAAGTCCGTTACAACCTTCAATAACAAATTTTGAACACAATACATAAGTCACTTACCAAAACCAAATAACAGCTCACAATAAGAAGACTTAACACAATACAATAAGAAGACTAAACACAATACACAAGACATAAATAAATAAGAAACAAAACCTACAGTTGTTGTAACCACTTATTTTTATCCCTGATTTGGTTTTCCAATTTTGCTGCCTTCCTAAACAAAGCATTCTGCATTTGCTGGCCTAATTCAGATTCTTTTTTCATAAAATTTTCAATCAAAGCACGTTGCATTAGTGGAATGTCTCTGCATTCCTCGTATGCTTTCCGCATTTCATCTTTAGCTGTTATCGCGTTATCAAATTGATGCCCTAAGTTCATAATCGCTAACTGATGACCACGATCCTCCTGAATTTGTTTCTCAACCATAGATTTGATTTCATCATAAGTATGTAGAACAAAACACGCCATTTATATATTTGATATATGAAATGTAAAAAAAATTCAATTTAAAATTTTTATAATTGAAGGGTTATTTATAGGTTTATAAAAAGCAACAGAAGTGTCATATAATGTCATAAATCGCTACAAATAATAAGTGATAAAACAAATGTCATTGACTTGTCAAATCAATGTTTTTGTACAGTCATTGAATTGTCAAATCTGTAACAGAAGTGTCAGATAATGTCATAAATCGCTACAAATAATAAGTGATGAAACAAATGTCATTGACTTGTCAAATCAATGTTTTTGTACAGTCATTGAATTGTCAAATCTAATAATATCATTTTCATTATTAATTTATGATGCTCATACATTATATATAAGTTATAAATATATTTATATTACAACATTCTCTAAACTATCTAACATAGCAATGGACGCGTCTTCAAAAAAAATTTAAATGTATTTTACATTTTAATACATTTGAGGAAGGTGTGATTTTTTATGATGATATGACGTACTCAATGTTACTTGAATTTGTTGTGAAGAGATTCAGTTTAGATCCAAATGTCCGGTTCAATTTATCGTTTAATCTCCTTGCAATTGAAAGGGATATTACAAACGACGATGATGTCGAATTCTTTATTGATTGTGCTACTAAATCTATAACTGATGAAATGCCACATTTGTACATTCGTCCACCTAAAGTTGAAGCAAGGATAATACCCGGGCCAGTGGGTATTCTTCAAAAGGAGTTGGCGCGAAAAAGCAGACGTTCAGGCATGGGGGTCATGATAACATATTGACAACCCTGGAGTATATCAGGAAATTAAATGAAGATGTGTCTCAAGATGATCATTTTATGCAAGGGCCATGGCTATAAGCGATTTTCTATCTTCATGATGAAGGGGTCATTGTATCTGGTTGTCTTGACGAAATGAAAAAAAATATCGCATCAAGGGGAAACTTGAATTAGTGGTTGGGGTTGTCAAGAGTTGTACACCAAATTCATTGGGAGACATGACAGTTACACTAAAAGATCCAACAAGTACAATGGGAGGTACAATTCATTACAAAGTCTTTCAAAATGAAGATGATGGGTACAGAAAGTCTATCAAGTTTTGATATTTCGTAATGTTTCTGTCTGGACACCAAAACCATCACAACATTATCTTAACATTACAATCAGAAACATTGTTAAGGTATTCGACAACGACACTGAATTTTAATCTTTTAAATGTTTATTTTTACATATTTTCGTGTATGTTTTTAAATCAAGTTGTATTACAACAATTATCATCACTTGTAAAGTTTTATTAATTCAATGTCTACTTATTATTGGTATATCAAAGTAATATAAAATATTATTTCATGCAAAATGTAAGTCTTTCAACATACAAAATATAAAAACTAAACTAATCATAACCACAATTCCGAGTATTCTCACACCTACACTTATAGAATAGTTCACCCATTTCATATCTAATGTTCTCCCAATACCTTTCACTCTCACGAGGCACTATTGGCACATGACCGACACATAACTTTGGGATTAACCAACAAGTTATAACTCCACAGTCTTGGAAGTTAGATTGTTGAGGTACCGAAAATCCCCAACCCTGGTTGTATGATAATATAAAGTTATGGGGTTGTCGTTCAGATCCATAGAAATAACCACGCATTTGCAAAATGCCATTAATCACAGGCGTCCAGGCTTTAATTTGATGTTCCAACAATAACCTTGTTCTCCCACTTTCCATAGAGTCAAAGACATAAAAAAACAGAATGGGGTAGGTTTACTGCACCCGTCACCCAGTGATTTCCACCAACATTTATTGGCATATACACCTACAAAGATTAAACCAACAAAATTTGGTCAATGTAAATAACTAATTTAAAAACTATTCATCCATAAAAGCTGTTAAAAGTTTTAACATAAATATGTACAAAAATATGTACCCAATTAACATATTTCCATGGTGGGTACAGACGGGTTGAACCATCCAATGTACCAATAATGTGTGGATCTGTCTCTATCATGAACCAATTATTTTCCAGATGTACACATGTTGTCCCTGATTTAGACATAGTCCCGTTGGAATTTTGTGGCCTACTTCTAATGAGTATCTCAATCCATGCATTCATTTGCTTAACAAAATTAATAAATTTATTTACGAAAATAAATATTACACATTTATTAAAGTTGTATTGTTAAACTTACGTCCCCGGACAACCATCCTTCTTGGTAGGGATTGTCTACGCTGTGACTTCTAGGCATACACAAATGAGGTACTAGTTGTCGCCAAAAGAAATTTGGAACTAAATAACCCATCATGTAACAATCTAAATAAACGTCATACGGGTTTAAAATAAATTGCGTGAAGTCATTATATTCTTCTCGGGTAACCTAAAAAACCAGGTTAAGCGACTATCTCAATACACATAATTGTTATACATTATTTATTAAATTAAATAGCAGACTAACAGTTACCTTATTAGGGTTGACATTTTCATACGTAAAGTATATACAACAAAGGCTAACAGCATCGTCGTTGTCTAATTTAGAAAATGACTTGCCCTTAATCAAATCTTCAACATTTTTCCCTGCAATATGTTTACCATCTAAAGATGACGGAAACACCCGTCGCCTAAAAGGAATAGGCTCATCCTCGTCGTTATAGTTAGCCCAATACTCCACCCTAAACTTTAACCCAGTAACAAGACAAAATTCTTCTCTTCCAAATTGTATTTAAAAATTATCAAACATATGGTAATACAATGGAACATTTTCAGTTTTATCACCTACTAACAACATTTTCCGACCTAACATATAATGTATTAAAATACAATTCTTAGTCCAATCCTCTAAATTTAAAAACGAACCAAAACAAGTGTTCCTAAATAATTGTTCCCGTGGAGTGCCCATAATTAGATCTCTAATTATTTTAATCAAACCCATTCTACTTCTACATGTAACAAGAACACGAGGTACCTAAATTAAAAATAAATTGCATATATTAATACCCATATAAACAACAACAAAAAATTAAACGCAGTAACCAATTAAAAAAAATTATACCTCGTAGCTGCTCAAATCCATCTTATAAACGCAGTAACAAACTAAAATACCCACACAACCGTCGGAGCAAAACCGCCTCAAAACCACCAAAAAACACAAGTTTCGTTGAATTACACTAACCAAAGACACAACACAATTTAGGAGACGTTTCTTTCGGAATCAACTACTACTTCTTGTTTTACACTTGAACTGTGAGTATCCTGAAACCGATATCAACTATCATTTATACATGCAAAAACTGTTCAAGGTTTCCCAAAACTACAAAATCACTACTGCTATTGTAATTGTTAAGTCATTTCCTAGCTATGTATTGTAATATCAAGGCACATTTCCCAATTTACTCATCACCATATACATCGCGCGATCAATTTAATTTTTGACACAAACTGACAAAAAAATGTTGATCACCACATCAAACGCGCGATCAACCTATGTGGACAAATTTAAGGCTTGTTTCCATTTTGTTTATATATATACTCATTGCCTGGGCGACACGTGTTCATCGAGTTGACAACCACAAGATATGCGCGATCAGTTAGGTCATTCTCGAAATGTTAGTGAACAATGGCCTCTGCAAAAAAATTGGTTTCTCACATGGACAAATAGGTAAATCTCTTGAATATGCTTCACCAAAGTGCAATACCCTTGAAAAGTAGTACAAAAGATTGGACATCAAACTATCAAAGAGCTTTGTCTCACATTTATGGGTTAAATAAAACTAGCAAGGCATTCGCATATTGAAGCGGCGGATATCATGTGATTAATCAGAGAAAAACAAAAAGAAAATAATCTCAGTCAGGCCCGGTTCACTCATTTTATCGGTTTCGACCGGTCCTATCTGGTTCGTTTTCGGAGGGCTTTTAATGGCTAGTTGAATCGGAAGCGACCCTAGTTAATTATATGGGAATATATTAGCTACAATTTTTTGTAGCCAATTGTCTACAATTTTGTGCTACAAATCGTGGGTCCCTGAGTCATTTTGTGGGTCCTTGAGTCTTTTCTGTGGGTCACTGAATTATTTTTTGTGTATTTTTTATGGAGGATTGTAGCTATGATTTAATGTATTTCTGCATTAAATAGTTACTAGCAGGGTACCTGCGTGATGCGGTGGCGGATACCCTTTGATTAACCAGAGAAAAACAAGATGAAAATGATCCCGATCAGGCCTGGTTCACTCATTTTTATATGTTTCGACCGGTTCTCTCCGGTTTGTTTTCGAACGGCTTTTATTTGCTAGCTGAACCGGTGGTCACTCATGTTCTTGGTTGAACACGTTGGCCCAGTCCGGTTTCCAAAACTATATGTATTAGCATATAAATTGTATGAAGTTTTTTTTTGTGTTTTATTAATTTGTATAATGTGTATAATAATATGTACTTTTTATTTTAGAGGTGTTTTAAAAATAAAATTAATTAGTGTGTTTAATGGATTAATGGTGTTTTAAGAATAATATTAATTATGTTGACCAATCAATAAATGTGTGTTTGTGTATTGGTTAATTGTACATATTGCATTAATATTTGTATTTCTAAGTAATTGGTGTTTTAATAGGAGTGTTAATTATGTATTAAAAAGTTGTACAATATGTTTCTTTGTTTGTATGTTTGAAGTTTGTTGTGTGTTAGTGCATTAAAAAGTTGTACATTATATATAGATGTTTAGATGTTGTAATTTTTAAGTTTGAAAGCATTTAATGAGGAGAAGGGTCTTCCTCCATTATATGTAGTATAGATAAACATAACTTTTATTGATATTATTTAAAAAGTATTTAGTTATGTTTTAATTGATCGTGTCAAAATTGATTGTAGACTATGCTTATTTACTAGTTTTAGACATTAAATTTTATTTAAGTATTAAATTTGCAAGTATTGTTATTTTTTTGTATTTACACATTGAAGATTTTGTTTATCATTGTTTCAGTAATAGTGGATGCGAGTTTATCATAACTTAAACAATTGTAACAGTTATAATAAATGCTTGATACCATATAAAAGAAACAAAAAAATACTATTTCTTATGTTTGCCAATTACATTGTTGTGTTAATAATAATTTAGCCGTATTTAATAATCTAACTCATGTACGCATGTGATAAACTTATAAAATAGAATAACAATAAGTCTTTATTGAACGCATATAGTAAAAATATTTTTTTTCTTGAATATTTTTACTTAAACTCATAAAGAGGAAAAATATGTGTTGTTCGTATACATACAACATCGTGTATGTATTCACATAAACAATAATTCGTGCTTTCATTTTGATATCAATAATCTTGTGCATATATATGTTGTTTTTTTAAATTAAAATATAAAGTCTAGGGGTACAAAGTCTAAAAGGTTATTACTATATTTTTCTGAAGTTATTAAAAAACATAAAAACTTATAAATTTAGATTTAACTTCATATATTTATTTAAAATTCAACCACTAAAGTTTTATTAATTAGCTCATCTTTTTTTAAGTTTTTGTTTTCATAAATTTGACACATATATTTTTATGTATTTTTTTCTCCACCAAAATTTTCAATTTTGACTAAATTGAATTTAATTTGTATTTTTTTAACCAATCAAATCGCACGATTTTATTTACGTGTCAAAATCAAACGACATGATTAGTCTAATTTTTTTAATATAAAGTCAAATCTCATAAAAAACTCTAAAATAATATAATTCTTTTATTATATAAAAACTTATATGTTTGATTTTTTAAGTGTCTTAAATGTATTTAATACAATGCTAAAAAAATACGTGTTAAAATTGTTTTTAATCCATTAACGTTCCATCAAATCAAATAAATAGTCGATAATAGTGACATCATATACTTCAGCCATTGTACACCACATGAGTTTCGGTCTTTCGGGTGCTTTCTTATCGTCGACGATATTATCAATTAATATGACTAGTCTTAGACGTATTTTTAAAAAAGAAAAAGTTAAAAATCATGGTTGATAATACTAAGGTTGTTGGATGGTATGTTGGTTACACCAGCTATCTTTATCTAACTATAAAACTCACTAACTTATATTTCAACCGTAATAGCAACAATAAACTCGTATTTTATTAAAATACTCACTTTATATAAAATATACCTCACTAAATACTCACAAACACTCACAACCAAAATAAAATACATTAAATCAAAAAGAGAAGACCCACAATTATATAACTCACCAGTGGTGAGTTACTCACCACTCTCTCCTCAAAAAACCTTAACTCGCACGCGACTTTTAATGGGTGGGATGACTAGTCACACGTGAGTTTGCACAACTCATCTTTCAAATATACCCATACAGTCCAACCTAAACACGAGTGCTTCTGACTGTTTAATTTAGTTCCATATCAAATTTAACAATTACTCATTTATCAACGTCGGTCGCAAAAAAAATCTCAAATTTGGTTTTAGACCACCCGTAATGGGGGTTGTGCCGATATCCTCCCTTATTACGGTGACCCATGTCAACGTGTCGACTAAGCCAAAAAAGAAGGACTCGATCGACTACATGACTAAGTTGTGTGAGGCTTTTGTGTGTTAAGGACTAAAAAATAATAAACACGAGGCGTGCATACCCGTTCGTTAGGGGTGAGCAGAAACTGCACCGCAAACCACAAACCGCACCAAAACCTCAAAAACCGCACCACGACAAAAATCGGTGGATCGGTTTCTAAAAAATAAGAAAAATCAAATTTGCGCTGCGGTTGCGGTTTTACCCGTAAATCCGCACCGCTATACCCGAACCGCACTGCAATTGCTATAAATAATAATTATAATAAAAATATTTCATATTTTTACTAATTATTTCTCAAAAATTGAAACACATAGCTTTTAAAAAGGCGTGCTTTCTTTGGGCTAAAAAGTATAACGTAGATTTAGGGGTGTGGTGCGGATGCGGTGTATTTACAGTTTTATCAGTTTTATATTTTTTGTTTTACTAATTAAGTGTTTATATTTTCAGTTTTATCTCACATGAATATAATTATAATAGTGTATTTACATTAAGCTCAAAATTACTATTTGGTTTAAGCCTAAAATTTTTATTGGGTTCAAGCCCAAAATTAAAAAATGGTCATATGTGGTGTGGTGCGGTTAAAACCCGAAAATCCGCATTTGAAAACCGCAAAACCGAAACCGCAGGATCCGCATGGTGCGGTTTATACTTTTATAGAATCCGCAATTGCGGATGCGGTGTGGTTTTTGCCAGAATCCGCACCGATCCGCACCATGCTCACCCTTACCGTGCGTTGCACCGGACTTGTTTTTTGGGAAAAATTGAACTTTTACTTATGTGAAGCATCGTATAATTTCGTACATGTATGCTACTCTATGGTGTGCGTAAGTATTTAGGGTGTACTATTGTATTTTTATTAGTTTTTAGTTTCTTGTATTTTCTATTATAATATATGACTATGAGTTGAGATCCTCAAAAAACAAGGGCAAAAAAAAAAAAACAAATGGGTTAATCCTAACCACTCATTTTTTCATCATCCACTTTTCCACCTTTTTCTTAAAACTCAAATATCTAGCAAACGATAAATCGTTAAACGAAAAAAAATACACCATCGCGACGAGTATTTTTTTATCTTTCTATAGAGGGGCACTTATATATACTTTCGACGAACTTTTTTCGAATTTTTTTTTTCAATCACGTCAGAAAAAATCTCATGGGATTTTTTGAAATCACATGAGATTGTGATACAAATCTCATGTGATTTTTTCAGACGTGATTGAAAAAAAAATCGAAAAAAGAGTTCTTCGAAAATATATATATAAGTGCCCTCTATAGAAAGATAAAAAATTACTCGTTGCGATACTTTCGACGAACTTTTTTTTCGTTTTTTTTTCAATCACGTCTGAAAAAATCACATGAGATTTGTATCACAATCTCATGTGATTTCACAAAATCACATGTGATTTGTGATACAAATTTCATGTGATTTTTTAAGACGTGATTGAAAAAAAATAATTCGAAAAAAGAGTTCGTCGAAAAATCACGTCTGAAAAAATCACATGAGATTTGTATCACAAATCACATGTGATTTTATGAAATCACATGAGATTGTGATACAAATCTCATGTGATTTTTTCAGACGTGATTGAAAAAAAAATCGAAAAAAAAGTTCGTCGAAAGTATATAGAAGTGCCTCTCTATAGAAAGATGATTTAATTCTCGTCGCGATGGTATGTTTCGTTTTGCGTAACGATTAACGGTTTGTGAGATATTTAATTTTTAAAAAATAGGGTGAAAGTGGGTTTTTTAATTAAATTAATATAAGAATTAATCTAAACCATTAGATGAAAATAAAATGGATGGATAAGATGAAGCGGTTTGTTTTTTTTTTGACCATGTTCCTTATGGAACTTTTCTCATATGACTATAAGTACCTATTTTGTAGCTATAGAAAACATGAGCTATTAACATTAACATTATCAGTTGATCTAACTATTCAAAACATGAGCTATTTTTGTTTAAAAAAAACATGAGCTATCAACAGTACGATATGGGTTTAAGCATCATAAATAAACGTACATGCAAGAATTTGTCGTTTAAACGAAAGTAAACACAATGATCATCGTCAATTCGATTCAAATCCAATGCAACTATTGCCAAATCAGTTTCGAAATCAAATTAGACTTTATTCTCATTTTCTCACACTTCTGTCACATGTTTTCTATTCGTTTACAAACTTGAATCATAACATGACCAAAACCAGATATTTTACAAACCTAAGTTTATCAGCGAACATCACACCAAGACCTGATCTATATACTATCAAACTCCTATTTATGACTGAAACCTTTTTGTGAGTCTTAACACCAATCTTCAACCTGAAAAAATAGTTGGACTATAATGTAAGAAACACTTGAATGGATAATTATAGATATAACTTAGCAAAAAGACAATATAAACATCATTTAATCCATATATGGTATAAAAATGATTCAAAGAATAGGAAACGACATAGTGCCAACCTTTTTGTCTCCAAAGTTTCTTGATGAGGTTGGTCCATCATATACCACAAGTGTTCTCAATGCTTTATGTAAATTGATTAGACATTCCATTTCAATACTTTATGTAAATAAATGTTTTCCTTGAATAAAATTGAAATTTCAATGTTTTTTTATTAAATGGTTGCCTTGAATAGATTTGTTAGACATTCTAGTCTAAACTTAAATTGAGAAGGTACTTAATATTGGTTAGATGATTTCCTTAAATACATTTGAAATTTAAATGGTTACTTAATATTGGTGACAATATTCTTACAGCCAATTCTTTCGTGTACAGCCAATAACCCGCCATTCAAAAGTTTCCAGTAACACAATACATTCCTATTTTAAAGTTCACGGTCAACATTTAAGATTCTCAAATTGACTATGAGACAATAGTACAATACAACAAATAATCGAGTGGATATTCGAGTAGATAAACACAGTTTTCAAAATCCAACAACATTACCAAGAAAAATCCAACAAATTATACATAATTTAAATGCCACAACTCTACAACATTATTGAAAAAAATCCAACAAATTATATGAAGCAATTTATGACAAAGTTACAAAAAATTTACGTAACAAAATTCATAAAAAAAACTTACGAGCAAACAAAACAAACTATTTAAACAACTTTACATAAAATATTACACAATGTTTTTAAGTAAACCATAGATGATTGCGGTAAGGCAGCGGGCACAACAAAAATGCCGGAAAGACTGTGAACAAAGATTCCGGCGAGCCAAAAATTTCGGCGAAGATAAATTCCGGTGAGAAAAAAGCGACGGCGGCAATATGTGGCTAGAAAAATACGCAAAAAAAGTTTATTAAAACTCAGATCTATCTATACAAATTATAGATCTATATAAAGTAAACTTTCCGGCGTTATAGAAGTGCGGCGACGACTTTCCGGCGAGACAACGCTCATGGAGGTGGTTGGCGGCTGTCACAAAAAACGTAAAAAAATTATAACTCAGATTTACAATAAAATATTATATATAAACTTATAGAATGGTCATAGATCTATCAAAAAACTTAAAAAATACCTTAATAATAAAACAATAAACTTTTTAGCGACTTTGGTCTCGGTGGTCGTGTTCTGTGATGCTTGTGTTCTCGGGGAGGAGGGTTTTCCGGCGAGATGCGGCTGTTAAAAAAATTAAGAAGATGTAAATTCACATATAAAACTCTAGATCTATATAAAAAAATTTAGATCTATAAAATAAAACAATCAAGATTTAACCGGTTATGAGTGGAGGTCTGGCGGTGGTGAGAACGTGTCTTAGGTGAAAAGTATGAGTCTCCTGATCAACTTAAAAGAGCATTGGCATTTTATGCTTTGGCTAATGGTTACAAGTTATACTATGAAGTAAATAACCCAAGGAGACTTCTGGCTAAATGTTGTAGAGATGCCAAAGATAGGAAATCTGTCCATCGTCAGGTTTCGTGGGCATACTTGGATTCCAAATGAAAGGAGTTTTTTTCAAATAAATAAATGAATGATGACATTCTTGTTCTAAAGGACGTATGAGTATAGTTACCTTAATCACAGTAATTTGGATTGCTAGAAACTTTGCAAAAAGAAATTTAATCCTTAAATCAAAGTCAAGGGAAATAACAGATGCTATCTTAAAGAAATACAAATTCAAGGTTGGTAACAGTCAAGCTATAAGGGTAAAATGAAAGCTTAGAACAGTAGAGCCTTTCTAGAGATCATTAAGGAAAGTTAAGGTCATAAAATGCTCCAGAGTATACTAAATCCAATCCTGGTTCAAATGTAGAATAGTGAGGAATCAATGACTGATGTAAAACTATTTTTAGTAGTTTTATGTATGCTTTACGGCTTTAAAGATTGTTGGTTACAAGGTGTAGAAGGGATCATAGGGATTGATGGTTTTGTTTTTGAAAACAATATGTAAGGAAGAAACTTCTGCAGCTGAGATACTTAACTCCAATCCAGTTCAACATAGTAATAAATGAGTGTGGATCAATTTATTGGCCTCCCTTGATGGTAAGAAACTATTTCTATAGGTTTTATGTATGCTTTAAGGCTTTAAAGGGGATGAGTTTTGATTACAGAGGATGAAGAGAATAGCGGAGCCATAAGGGATGATGGTTGGTTTTTTTAGAAAACAAATCAGTAAAGGAGAACTTCTTGTCCCATAAGGTAAGATGGGAATAATCAGATATAATCCTATTGCTTAGGGCTGTTGGTAGTGTGGAGAATAAGGACAACTGGGTTGGTACATGGAACTTTTGATAGTGATTTGGTTTTTAACCATCTAGGTCAAGGCTCACTATCATTATCTGATCAACATAAGTGTAAAATTATGATTACTTTTTGTTTCAATGTTCTTAATTTATTGTTTATGTTTTCTAATTTGTTTATTGTTTTATATTGCAGGGAATCATGAAGCTAGCAAAAACAAGGTTAAAAAGCCATGCGAACTAGACTGATGTGCTAGACACATAAATGCTAACTTTAGCGAAGAAATACACTGGGTGCGCTGTAAAGGAATCTGTTCTGGAAGCAGCAAAGCGCAACCTATCCCACATTGTCTTGCAAGGTGAGGCAAAGACACAGATCCCAATGTATTACAAGGATGCATACAAACACCTTATGGGATAGGCATCCTGAAAGTTGGCGAAGAGCATACTTCACCACGATAAGGGCTTGTGATGCTGTTTGAGAATGTGATTCGAATGTTTCAATGCCTTAATAGTAGATGATAGAAAGGAAACCAATCTAAACCTGCTTGAAGACATCATTTATTGTGTATGGAGAGATCACAGAGGAATGAGAGAGAAGCATGAAAAGTGGAATGATGGTATCTGGCACCAACATACAAGAAGACCTTGAGAAGTAACAAAGAATGAATCACATGTAATATCTTTACATGTCTGATTAAACATCATAATGGTTATGGAAGGGTTCAAGCTTGAGAATTGCAATCAAAACTTACACTATTTTGAAATACTTGCAGATTTGTTAGAATTCATTGCAAAGAGTCCGACCAGCTTTGAAGTCAACGAAATGGTATATGAAACGGGTTCAAGTTTAAATTCAAGAAAGAGCTAGGACTTATACTGTAGGGGTGGGCAAATATCTGGTACTCCATGTGTACATGGTATGAAGCGAGCAAATATACTTCCTACACAAAGACCCTGAAAATTATGTGTCTCAATGGTATAACAAGGAAGTATTTGTGTCTGCTTATAACTATTTCATACAGCCTATGAATGGAAAGGATCAATGGCCATCAACCTCTACCTCTATCCAAAAGCCATTTGCCCTTCCTATTAAAAGAAGGATGCCTGGAAGACCACCACATAAGAGAAAGAGAGATGCCATGGAAGATGATGGGGGGAATAGAACAAGGATAAGTAGAAAGGGACAAATTGGTCATTGTTTTTTATGAATAAAACATCCACGGGCAACACATCAAAGAGTCAGTTGCCCAACTAAAACTAAAGGGACAACAAGTGTTGAGGCAGTGACAGGAACTGGTAAAGATGTAACTGCAAGTGTTGGGAATATGTGTGCAAGTGGTGGTATGGTAACTGCTAGGGGTGGTAGTGTAACTGCTAGGGGAGGTAAGGTGACTGCTAGGGGTAGGTAAGAAAACTGCTAGGTAAGGAGGTAAGGAGACTGTTATAGGAGGTAAGCGTGACTGCAAGTGAGAGGGAATGTGTTTGCAAGTGGGTGAATTGTGTGCAGCAGAGGGGAAATGCAAGTAATTAGGTGGTGGTGCAAAAGTAACGTGTTCAGGGTATGGACAAGTGAGTGCTATGGGGTGGTAAAGTGAGAGCTAGGGGTGGGAAATTTTCTGCAACACCATCTAACCCCAGCATACCACGTGCAAGTATGTTGTGAGATTTCAAAGGGGTGTTGCTACTGCAGAGCTTAGGACCGGTGTGGTTTATTACAGACATCACCTGAGAGAAAGTAAGGATTCATCAGTCTATGCAGATACTGGGAGTAGCAGCATGAATGGGCTAAGGACAGTCAATGGCAAGGTAGTTATTTAGCAGAGGAAGGAGGGGATGGGAAACCAAGTCAAGGATGTATGCCCTCATGGTATTGCACGACCAATATAGGATTTGCGTATCCTGGGATCCATTGATGTCAACACTAAGTTAGGAGTAAGCTCATTCCAATAAAATAAGTTATCTTTAAGTATTATAGCTAAAAAATTAACACTACAAATGCTGAATCTTTTTAGATCTCTGCAGGATACGCGTCTCAAATGGTATCCAAGACCTACATGGCCTGATGGTATTACAACCCAAGATTGCATTATTGAAGCTGCTACTCAGTCCTGAGATTGCAATTTAGCCAGTCACCACCAGTTGAATCCCAAGACACAAAAGCACCAAGCAAAACAATCCATGTACAAGAAACCATCATATGCAAGAACAAACCAATGGGACAAAGGAAGACCAGTGCATACAACCATTCGCAAAGGAAATCAGAAAGGATGCACAAATCTTGTTTAACCAGCCACCAACAGCCAGGACCTGGATTGGATCCTATGATGCTATTTATATCAATAGAGTAACGGGGGTATGTGTGACTTTAGATTGGCATGCCAACTGTTAGGAACAATTTTGTACTGTGCAAATTCACCTTAATGTGCATGTATGAATCTAGTCTTGATACTTGTTAAACACTATCTTTAGTGTTCCTATGTTTTGAAATCAATTGATGCTAATTACCTCATCTATATAATCCTATGTTAGCTTAACATTTTGTGTTCTTTTATCATTACTTCACATATAAAAGAGATACACCATTAACAACAAGCTATATCATACAATCAACTCTTAAAAAAGACTTTCAACATTAACTGCTTTACAACATTAACAACCCAAACCTAACTGCCCATTCAACAAACATTAACAACCATTAACAAACCAGCCATTACACCACACTTAACAACCACAAGCAAAGCATACACCTAGAAATTACCAAATCTTAAAAAAACCTAATAAGGGATTCATGGTCAAATCAAGACAATCAACATCCCTTTGTAAAAGGTTGATACGAGAGTATCGGATTATTAAGACTCAAGAACTGTTGTTTGAACACGATCATCACTCCGTCAACAAATGCAGCGAAGACATCTTGCTTGATACCATTGATCTGGTAATTGAGGAATCAATCCACTGAAAACAAGATATAATTTCTTGTAGGATCCATAAATTGGGGCAACCAAAGAAACCTTCCCTTGCGGGATTATTTTGTGTCCATCAAAGGCATGTTTGTAACCTTACGAGATCACCACAGCCACAAAGGATATTCATGTTGTTGTTCATGGTGGATTAGAGAGTTGGGGAAGAAAGGGTTTATAAACCCTAGATCTAAAAAGTGTAAATATATATAAAAAATGAAAGGAATAGGTGTCGGGTGACGTGGCACACAATACCGGTTACACAACCGGTAACCCCTCAACAAAATAACATTAGTATAATAACTTTTATAAACATCGAGTAACCTAATAAACCGGTCATGAAAACGTTACTAACCCACACACACAAAATGAAACCCTGGTTACTTAGGACAACATTTGTGGAAACCTTAGTAACCTGCGTATGTATTAACCCCAGCATCTTACCTCGACACAAAAATTCTCCTTCACTCATTAACACATTCGCCCTATCTTCTTCAATTTGGCCCACCACTCTCGCAAATTTTATTTTATTTTTCAATTCTCACACAAACACAATTTATTTTATTAAAATTAAAAATAAAATACATAATAAAAAAAACATAAATTAAACATACAAAACATAAAGAAATTAAACGATACGAAACCTAAAAACATAAAAATACGAAACTAAACATCAGCGTTTGGATATTTCCTCATAATTGCAGTTTGTTTTCCTTTCAATGAAGGCTCGCTTTTTCTGGCGGCACACAACGAGGAAGGATCGAGCATGAGAAACTCCAGCTCTCTACACTGCATCATCGCTACTTCTTTTTCTCTCTTCGCCTCGTATGCTCTTTCAGCAGCATCACATTTACGTCTATAATCCTGAGACACAAGTGACGATACAGACTCCGATTGGCTTCCCCCGCGCTTGAACGTTTCAACCGATTTTTTGCTTTTTTTTTCGGGCCCATTGGTTTGCCGGCGGGACGCACTCTTGGATCAGAACCAAATGAGCTCTTCGCGATTTAATCTCAATACAATCGGCTCCGTCGCATTCCATTTGGGGTAATTTTTCAAAATATTCCACACGTGAAGGTATAGAATTTTTTTTACCAAATCGGTCGATATAAATCGTCTTTGCATTCTCGACCAAGAGAGCATCACTTTCACCACTTTTACGAGTTAGATGTTTGTAGATACCGTGAAACCGTTGGCAATCACCGTGCATCCTGGTCCATTTTCCCGTCATCATATTTTTGGTACGAGGAGGAGTGTGTTATACGGTTGTTGAAATCTTAGGTAATCAGGTTCCAATAAACGTCCGTCTTGTTGTATCTTCCTGATATTGGCGTCTTGGCGAGTGCTCGACCAAGTCTCGGCTAGCCAAGATTTCTTCGTTGTTATTCACGGGTAACAGCTCGCCTTGATGCCATTTCCTCATCATCGTCCTCGTCCAACTCAACAACAGGCTGTTTTCTTGTTTTTTCTGTTTACGCCTACCATCATGGGGATCTTTGGATTGGGGTACTCTGAATTGTGGTTGTGGAAAAAACTGTGGTTGTGAGGATTGTGATGGAAAATGTTGCGGTTGTGATGAAAAAAATTGTGGTGGAGGATTTCTTGGATTCACGAAATTTTAGAAGGCGTAGGGTTGTTGTTGTTTTGATGATACCGCCAATTGTGAATTGGTAATACTTTCGGGTGACAATTGTTTGCAGTTCAAAAGGAGATAACGGTTGCGAGGAAGAATTTGAGATTTTGTGAACCCCGGGGTAGAACCGGATTCGATTGGCTTCAGAGAAGCTGATATTGGTGTGGGTTAGAAGTTGAGAAATGGTGTAAAGTAACCGATGTTCATTTGGTGGTTGAGACATTTTTTATTTGTAGTGAAGATGTGTTGGGAAATTGAAAGTATAAGAAGGTTATCTTGTAAGAAGTAGTGTGTAAAATGTTTAACATGAAGTGGTATTTTATCTAGTTGAAAAAGTGGGTATAAATTTTGAAAAAAAAATTAAAAATTTTGAAAAAAAAATAGCCGTTGGCTTTAAAAACCAAACGGTTATAATTTTAAACAATTTGTCGTATTTGACTCATGGGGGTGGCGAGATATCTTGTTTTTGGCTTGTGGCGAGCTAACCTGGTGTGGTGGCGGGGCGCGTGGCACCGAAAGCCACGAATGACCACATGTCGAGGCCCCCGGCGAGGACCTCGTCACCATACTACCTTAAGCACTTAGGACCAACACAAAGCCTCATCTCTTCCAAAGAGGAGC
This sequence comes from Tanacetum coccineum, assembly GCA_026074375.1. Classification (NCBI taxonomy): domain Eukaryota; kingdom Viridiplantae; phylum Streptophyta; class Magnoliopsida; order Asterales; family Asteraceae; genus Tanacetum; species Tanacetum coccineum. Next base: position 52,171 of record BQNB010014190.1, on the reverse strand, counting down.
TAAGTATGTAATTACAATTCAAACAGCTTCTCGCGAACCGCCGCTGCTCTAGATCCATTTCTCTTATTCTTCCATACTACCTGATCTTTTGCAACAAAAAGCAAAAAAACTATCATAAATCTAGTGGCTGTAAGCATACATGAGAAATGAAGGAAAATGTTATTTATAAGATCTTATATTTTATAACATAGACATTGAAATAAATTCATTTAATGGTTTTTAATTGCAGATATTCATTGTTGCTATAGAATTGAGTTCAACATAGACTCTAAATTTAGCATAGACCTAATGAACCAATCCTAACCACTCATTTTTTTCATCAAAATAATTAAAACTCATTTTCCACCTCTTTTTAAAAAATAAAATATCTTGCAAAGCGTAAATCGTCAAACGAAAAAAAATACACCATCGCGACGAGTATTTTTTTTATCTTTCAGTAAGACACCACTTTCGATATAACTAATCGCACGAAATTTTTTTCGAATTTTTTTAGTTACGTCTGGAAAAAATCATATGTGATTTGTACACAATCACATGTGATTGTGATACAAATCACATGTGATTTGTTTTTTCAAACGTAAACCGAAATGAAATAACTAAAAAAATCGAAAAAAATTCAGTCGAAAGTATAGAAGAGCCCCTACTATAGAAAAGAAGATTTAATCTCGAACGCGATTGTACTGTTTTATTTTGCGTAACGATTAACGGTTTGTGAGATATTTAATTTTTAAAAAAGATGTGGAAAGTGGTTTTTTATTATTTTGATGAAAAATGAGTGGCTAGAATTGGTTCATTGAGTCTATGCTAAATTTGAGGTCTATGTTGACCTTTTGCTTGTTGCTATAATTGTGCTTGTAACTGCCGGGACTCTTCATATCTGGATGAATGAAACCGAAAATTGATTCACTATCAAAATATAGCTTAATGAGGATACAAATCTTTTGTTCTAAATCATAAATACTGCCACATTAAATATAGCAAACTCAATCTTATATATTATAAGATTAGATAAGAAAGATAATATTAGTGTGTGTTTGGCAAAAGTAATAATAGTAGTGTGTAGTAGTCGTAAGCACCCAACAACTAGTAGCTAGAGTGGTCGGCGGCTCAAGCCTTCTTGAGGCTTGAAGCAAAACTTAAATGAAGGCTTTTCGATTCATGATTAAAAGAACATCCAACTATAACAAAAAATACAATGAAAATCTAAAATTTGATTGAAGATAGAAAAAATAACATAAGAAAAAGAAAATCAAACTTCCGTTTCATGATAATCTAGAAGCACAAACGAAAAACGAAGCAGCACGAACAAGCCTTGTTCATGTTCTCTAGTTTAAATATAAACGAACAAACGAAATAATGTGAACGGTTAAATAGATGGACAGTGGCGTTCATGTTTATTTGTTGAAAAATATTTATATTTTTCGTTCATTAAAACACTATCGATTCATAAGTGATTCTTTAAACGAATATTATTTATAAGCGATTCTTTAAACAATGTAATTTTTTAGAATTAATGGATAAAAGTGCATTAGCATTTAAAAGGCTCAATTCATTTTTAAAATAATAAAAAATATATACGCAAGTCATTTTTCTAAACTCAAATAAGGATGTAATACTATGGACTTAGAAAATAAAGAAAAAGTATCGAATATCCTTTATATTTTTTCAATTTTAGTAACGGTTTTTATATGTTAAGAAGAACCTCAAGATGATATATAAGAAAATATGCTGACAAGTTATATATTCATAAATGGCGTTAGTTGCATGCCTTCAAGGTCTTAAAGATAATACAAGTTGTAATTATAATTGTAATTATAATATATAAAAATATTTAAATGATCAGTGTTACTAAATGATCAACGTTCTTAAATGACCGTCCTTATAAAGTATTGGAAAAATAAACATTTCATGAAAAAACAAGTATAGAATTTTCAATTGGTGATGGTCCTCAAAATAACAAGGTAATAAATAGCGTGAGGCTGGACAGAGGCGACATAGTCCAAACTCAACGCCTAGAGCCATGGCTGATCATCATGGCTTTTTTAAGCTTGACTTAAAACGGCACAAAATATGAAAATATTTATAAATTTGCATATTTGTATCATATTACAAATATATTGAGTTTACAAAAAGTGTCATACATAAGAAATAAAGTCAAGAAATTATTTTTGCATGTAATCTTGTACAAATGTATATAAAAATATGAATTTTAACGAAATTGAATTAAAAAAAACCTCAACACATCACGTTTTATCGTGCCTTATTACGTTTTTTCACTCATCATCTCATGTCAAGTCTTAAGCTCAAGCCTTGGTCTATTGTGTGGCGTGGAGGTCACGCCTCGCGTCTTTACGAGGCATTAGCGACGTCATAATGCGCCTTTTTAGAACAATGCAAAATAATATCTTTTTTTCTCTTGATGAATTAAAAATGTTGTAATGATATTAGTTTCCTTAAAAGGACAACAGTTGAGATAGAGGAGTAGTATTTCATATATTTATGTTCATATTAAGTCTCACCCCCAAACAAAAACATGGCCTCTTATTAAATTGGGTACAAAGCTAAAAATATACCAACTAATTTCCTTCACAAATTTCCGACTTAGAAACCATTACTTTTTATTAACACCGGAAAACCACACCGATTTTTCAAATTTTTCAACCGACTAAAACGCATTATATATTAATATCCACGCGTATTTTTCTTTTTTTTATTTATTATCCACTCCCGGCTTAATTCACAATGACGTGGTTATATTTTCATTATTTTGAGATTAAATTACATCGTTTTCGTCGTTCTGTATATATGAGCCAAACTACAAAATTTCGTCCTAAATTTTTGTTCTTGCTTGTTTGATCCTTATGGTTCTAAATTCATTGCACGTCATCCATCCTTATCCATAAATTCTGTTGAATATCACCGTTAAATTCCCTAACACTAATAAAAAAAGTCTGTCTTTTTCTTTACCGCTAACTCCGCCCATAACCCACCGCCACTATTCGTCGACTCGTAACGCACTTCACCCCAAGTAGAAACTTGTAATCAGTAAGCTTTATCGAAACAACAAAAAAAACGTTGCCTGATTCTGAATCAAATAAGAAGATACCCCAGTAAGTTATCGATATAAATAATACGTACAACTTTTGCCAAAACATCTCAATTAAGATATAACATAACCCTAAATTGAAATCAAATAGAACCTAATAAAATCAATCAAAGTTTGAGAGTAAGATGAATCTGATTACGAGAAATAATTACGATTTAGCGAAAGAAATCGATGTTGGAGAATATTGAAGAGGGCTTTGATATTTGTTTTGGTGTATTTTAGAAAAATATTTTGAATCTTGGTTGTATACCCTGGGGGAGTTAATTGCATATAAATGGTCTCTGTGGTCTGTTCTGGGTTTAACGTAAAAGGTCTCTAAACATTTTATTTCCCGGATCCTGTTCCCCAACGTTTTCACCCTATCGGGTTTAGTCCCTGACCAACCATTTCCTTTGTTTGCCGTTAATTGTGGTTTAGTTGGTATAACATAGACAAAAATACCCTCGTGCTTGTTCAGAAATGAAATACCATGTGGTTTCTTGTGTTTCAAAATGGTCCCTGTAACAGTTAATATTATATTTCATTATTTGATTTCTACTCACTTTCTTAATTATTTTATCTATTTAAAAATTTTAATAACTTTTTTATACGTTCCATTTATAGTTTAATAACCGTTACTTTTACCCAAAATTTTAAATATTCCTTACATAAAAATTTTAAAAAAAAAATTTTCGAGAAATTTTTAAAAAAAATTTAATTTTTTTTACCATAAATTTAAAACATTTCGAGAAATTTTTTTTAAAACATTTCGAGAAATTTTTTTTTAAACATTTCAAAAAAAAATTTTACCCTAAATTTATAATATCTACATTAAATTTAAAAAAAAAAAATTTCGAGGAATTTTTTTACATAAATTTAAAACATTTCGAGAAATTTTTTTAAAAAAAAATTCGAATTTTTTTTAAAACATTTCGAGAAATTTTTTTTAAAACATTTCAAAAAAAAATTTTACCGAAAATTTTAAATATTCTTACATAAATTTAAAAAAAAAAATTTCGAGAAATTTTTTTAAAAATCGATTTTTTTACATAAATTTAAAAACATTCGAGAAATTTTTTTTAAAAAAAATTCGAATTTTTTTTTAAAACATTTCAAAAATAATTTTTATACGAAATTTTAAATATTCTTACATAAATTTAAAAAAAAAAAAATTCGAATTTTTTTACATAAATTTAAAACATTTCGAGAAATTTTTTTAAAAAAAAATTCGAATTTTTTTTAAAACATTTCAAAAATATTTTTTACCGAAAATTTTAAATATTCTTACATAAATTTAAAAAAAAAAATTTCGAGAAATTTTTTTACATAAATTTAAAACATTTCGAGAAATTTTTTTAAAAAAAAATTCGAATTTTTTTTAAAACATTTCGAGAAATTTTTTTTTAAAACATTTCAAAAAAAATTTTTACCGAAAATTTTAAATATTCTTACATAAATTTAAAAAAAAAATTAACACACATTAATTAGAAAGTTGAAAAAAAAATTTAAAAAATGAAGGACTAAATATGTGATATCACATAAACCACAGGGACCATATTTTTAAAGTTATATAGGTTTTAATGTAAATATATTTGAAAAGACAAAAATACCCATAAAGTTAACGGTCAACTGACGAAAATGTTGGTCAAGGGAGCAACAAACCCGAGATACGGCTTGAAAACGTTGGGGACAGGTTCCGGGAAAAAAAAGTTTAGGGACCTTTTTCGTTAAACCCGACAGACTACAGGGACCATTTATGCAATTAACTCTAACTGGGGAGACTCAAACTTGAGACCTCTCGCAAGGAAGACTCGAACTTAAGACTTGTTCAAAGCTTTTGATTTGGGTGGGCATCAGATCGCTCGTAGAGTTTAGAAAGATTACTATGCTAAGATATATATTTCTTACTTCCAATCCAAGTGAGGAATTTATTGTAATTGATTAAATTCATTCTATTGCTTGTAATATGAAGTAGTAGTGAACTAGTGGTATATTTAGATTCCATTACACATTTACATCTTATATTTCTAGCTATTTTATGTGCCTAGAACAATATTCCGGGTAACAATGGATTACAACTATTTGTGTAGGCAGAGTAGTTTGATCTAAGACTTGAGTGAATTGGCGTAAATTGGAAGAGCAACAAGTATTAGTCATATGTCTAGAGTTGCTACATAAAATGTGCGTGTCTTTTTTCTTTTTAATCTTGAAAGCCGTAGTCTCTACTTTTCCAATAAGAGGTGCACTTTTGACTTCTTGAGGCGTTATGGAATTACAATAATGGGCTAGACGATTATATTCATTTACACCCAACTGTATTCCAGGTTTTTTTTTTGGGTAAAGGGGAATGTCCCCGGAACTGTATTCCAGTTTAGGCTGCTATGTAAAGGCATCTATATCATACTTTGCTGCATACGTCTAGCATAGGGTCATTTTAGAACTTAACTAAAATCTAGTATGCGTCTAGGCATCTAGCAAGGTGGTTGAATGACAATTGGTTTGTTATCTCCTTCGAACTTAGACACTTAACCAAAGTTAAGCACATAAGAAAACAAACTACTTTGACTGGAATTGAAGCTTCAGCTTCGGCAGTTCTGTTCAGTTTGTTTGAGAGACACAGAGCTCTTCAATGCTTTTTGCATTAATTGGAAGAGTTAGCTCTAATGTCTCAATATTGCTTCCCTTTTATAGACGAAGAGATTAGGGTTTACAAGTTAACCTAATACTACGTGGCAAGCATCTAATGGGTGGTTGAGATTACATTAAATGTGCTTTTGCCTTTTAGTACTAAGTACGGTCCTTTAAGGTAAAGTAATTGTACTTTATACCAACTATCGAAGTTTACTTTCCCAAAGAGATCTGTTTTATTGTTTTGATATAAAGCAATCTTTTCCCGCCTTGTAAATCCTTCTAGAAGATGAAACATTTGGTTTCAACTTCTGTTAAGGAGATAGACATCGTCGAGCTTGGAATTGTTAGCCAAGCTGGACTAGGGCTCTTACTAAGGTCTTCATCAGTTTTTGTACCGCTGCATAAACGGAAGTGAAGATAATCTATGATCTTCTAAGTACCCGAAGAACTGGAGCTGAAGCTTTTCTTCAGCGACTGAAGTTGAACACCCTTCGGCTTCTTTACACTTAAGGGATTTTATGTTTAAATCTACTGAGACACTGAAGGGGTCAGAAAGTGACCCCAACACTAACATGCATATTCATCACAAGAAGGAACACCACTAAGATCTACATTCTAGATTAAAATATAAATTGAAGGTGTTCCAATTGGTTTTGAGGCCCTAAAATCGTCCTACCAAGCTGCTAAACGAACTAGGGTTCGTCTCCCTTTTTTATTCTAAAGTTACATATCTAAAACTCTAAATTCGGGTTTGTATTTATAGGAAAATCGTTGCGACGACGTCACTTTATGCTTGTGACGCCGTCGTGAGAAGAATATTCTAGATCTTGGGCTAGGTCGTGCGAGCTGACGCCGTCGTGAGATCTTGTGACATCGTCTTGGAATGAATTGTGATGACGTCACTTGTATCTTGTGACGCCGTCTCTAGCCTCTGAGAACATTTTCTTGAGTAATGTTGGTGTAGGTTCGCAATCTTGTCCGTTTCTTTTCTAAATGAGCCCAAGTCACGTGTATTTCCTCCAAATGTCTCCCAAATGCCAAATACATGAAAAGGAACGATTAAGTACCTATTTTGGGCATTAATGGGCTCTTTTGGGGGTTAAATGACCCCCAAAAAGTGTATAAAATGACACCTCATCAGTTTTCTTCTTTTAAAAAGAACACAGGTTCCAAATCCCCTAAATTTGTTGAAGCACCAATGTGATGGCAATTCGACCTTTACACGATTTCCTATACTTTTATTTTTAAACCACTCTGGGATGGTATTTCCATGATACGTTATATCTATAGTCCCAATGAAACTTCCTAGAGAATGGAAGAATTCACATCTGTTATTGTAGATACCCGCATACAGAAGGAAAGAAGAAAATTGGTTTTTAGAGCCTTGGGAAGTTATAGCTGATTCGAGACATTGAGTCTCCGATATTGACACCTGGCTCTCTATGGCAATATTCGTAAACAATTTTGGACAATTGTTGAGATAACTATAATTGGATGTATTAATCTTGGAAGATTTTGTAATTGAACATAAGGAGGTGCAATCACGTGCTTCAATGATTCTTAGGCTAGATAGAAGTTCGTGCAACACTTCCAGCTTCTTGCAACAATCAAGTGTAAGTGTTATAAGATGAGAAAGTTGTCTCAAACTTCTAGGAAATCTAGTAAAATTGTTACCTTTCAAGTTTAGTTTTCTTAGACATGATAAGCTTCCAATGGCATAGGGCACTTGTTCTAAATTGCAGTAGCTAAAATTGAGAGACTTTAACATATGGAAACTTGTCAATGAAACTGATCTTTTAGGATGTTGTTGTTTACTTAGTAAACCAAAAGTCCACCATCTAGACCGGATACTCTCTTGTTGACCAAATAAAGGAAGTTCTGTAATGGAAGTTCGATCAATATGAAGCTCTGTTAAGCTTTTGATCCTGCCCAAGTCTTCTGGAAGTTTTTGCATTTTTAAGCAACCTGAGAAAATCAAAATTTGAAAAGAAACCATTTCCATTTTGGAAGGGAAACTCTTAAGATGTCTGCAGTTTCTCATATTCAAGACAACAAGCTTTTTAAGCATTCTAGTAGAGAGGTGAACTTTAACCAATTTCTTACAGCCTTCAAGAGTTAGCTCTTCGAGATTTTTCATCTCCGAGAAGTCATGGGTACTTGTTAGGTAACGGCAATACCTTAGCTTTATGAATTTAACCTTATAAAACACTAACCAAAAAAACAAAAAGGAGAAGTTTAAGAAACCTTAGGTGTAAATAGGAAATATAACATATGGCAAAGTAATTATATCAGACCTTAGGTGTTGTCCAAAGACGTTTTATGTGGCTGTATGACAGGTCGATGGTAACAATGTTTTCTGGATAAAAATCTAGGTAAGAACTCTAAAGGCAATCCATGCCATTCCAAGAATGGGAATTAAGTTTTCAATTTCGGTTTTTAAGGTTTGGGGCAAAATGCTTTATATGTAGTATAGATAAGCTATTTATAATAGACCTATATATAACTATCTTAGAGCATCCGCAATGCATCAAGTCTTTGATGCATTTAATGCATTAAATGCATAACCATCTAATGACATAAGACTTTGAAGAATGACTTGAGGTTTCTCAAGTCATTGGTAAAAAGATTTTCAAAAAGCTTATACCACAATGCTAAAAACTCTCATAAATAGCTTTTTTGAATAGTAAAAAGCTTTCTACAACTTTACCCATTGTAGATGCTCTTAGAGATATCAAAAGACACTTTAAATGTCACAACTTTGTACATCTTTCACTTTAAATAGTCTTTTTGTATGTACTCCATAGAAACTCAATTTCTTCATCACTATGAGGCTTGTCGACACCCGTGCGTTGCATCGGGCTTAGTCTTTGGGAAAAATCACAGTGTTCTGTCATAACTATGTAATGTGTTTAAACGCTTGTGTATAAGTTATCTTTATTTTATAGCGACGACAATTGTCATACGTACGATAATGAATTGAATCTAACCAAGCTTGAAACCGATGATTATGTGTTGTTAGACTTTGGGTCTGGCTTGGTGTGCGTGTGATAAATACACACTACTCCTAAACATTGTTAATTTTGTTACATCTGAAACTAATAACAATACGTAAGAATTTAGTACCAACTGTAACACCCCCAAAATAGGGTCGCAGCGGAAAGGTAACAATGAGGTGCTACGTCAAAGTACAAAAATCAAGATATAGAAAACGACCTTAAATGGACGTTAAAAATAAGTTTCATTCGATGTCATTACAAAAGATCAGAGTTTTCACGTTAGGTCCTATAGTTTTATTTAAAAGACATTAAAATTTTATAAGACAAAAGTTTCATTGAATTTAAGAAATCAGAATCCCTCTAATAGATATCCGTCACGGCTCCCATCCAAGCTTATACCTCAGCACCTGAGATTAAAACATGCTAAAACGTCAACAAAATTGTTGAGTGAATTCATAGGTTTATCAGGAAATAGCGTGGACCACAAGATTTAAGTAATAGTAGACTATGAAACACATTCAATAGTCCAACACATTGTATTATTGCCCTAAGCTCATGACACCGAACCTTAACGTAATAAACTGTAATCAAACCAGTACTCGAGGTTTGTGCCCCAACACGGATACAGATGTTACAAAAACATCCTACGAATTTTCTCAATACAGATGCTGCCAAACATCCTACGAATTTTCTTCGAATGTTAAATGCGTCAATGGTCAACTAGAAACCACAGCCTAGACGGGGATGGTCAGTCCCGATAGATCTATCCATAACACTAGCGTATACCCAGCAGGTAATTAACGGTTCATGATAAAAGGGGACTTAAATGGCAATACGGTAACTTAGGCAATAATGTAATCAGGAAATAGCATACAGTTTTGAAAACACTTGTGTCCAAAGAAATCAAGCATGTAATCTCCCCCGTATTTAATAAAGCAAGTAGTAGAAAAAGGGGCTACGAACTCACCTTGAGTGAATGGTAATCAACAAGTATTCACAATAGAAAATGCGTCACGCTTACGATCGAATGCAACCTAATCCAATATAGGTCGTATAAGTACTAAACACTTGATTATTTATAGGTCGTATAGCTCATCATACCATCGTTCGGGCTATCATAATTAAGAGGTCATGTAGTGACGTATGAGGAGCTAGGACACTTTAAATCGTAAATCCAACAACTCGTCGATACGCCACCCCGAAGAGGCCTCATTATGAAACTCCCTAGTAATATAGTACTTTGATTAACTAAAACCACATATAATTCTATATAGCTACATCACCATCTAATTGCGTTTGTGAAATAATGTTTAAATCGCATTTGATAAATAATAATCATGTATTTGAACTCGTATAATCGCGTAACTAGTTTAATCGCCTTTGTAAAATAACATTTATAAAGTTTAAAACAAGTATAAATATTATTTAAGTGATTCCAAAATGTTTCGCAAAAATTTATAAAAAAAACGAACCAACACTATTCATCTCAGGAAATAGTGCACAAGTTATAGAATAGTGCGTAACTTTCTCGTTTTAAGCCCGTTTCTTATGTCCACGCCTTCGTATTAAGACGAGTTATCAAAATATAACATTTTCAAAATTTGAGTTTTTCTGATGAATAGTGATTTTACTGTTCATAACAGTTATATATTTATTTTTATAGATTTAGTTATCGTAAATCTCGTAAATGTCGTAACTTATTCGTTTTAACTCCGTTTTTAGCGATTCTTTCGAGTACGTCTTCGTATTTAAAAGTTTTATTGATTTATTGATGTTTTAAAAGTATAAGTTTCTGTGGTGAATAGTAACTTTTATAAAAATAGTTTTATAAAAGTATATATTTAACGTAAACTTGAAATCGTCGTATCTTTTTCGTTATAAATCGGTTTTTCGAGTTTCTTATCATTTTCGAACGTCCTGACATGTAGTATTTAATAAAAAATAAAATGAAGGCTTATTTTTCGAATTAAAACACACAACTATTTGAATATTTTTTAGAAAAATATGTTTAAAACTAGTATTTTGATAGACTTTTTAGTCTTAACCGCTTCTAACCTTTATACTTCCAGTTAATAACACTTATTATCACATGTCTTACATCCTTAGAGTCTCTAGTCCATGATTTATTCAACCACATAACACATGAATAGGTGTACAAAATTATAATCACAAGCAGAAATATATTTTACATGTTTAAAAGTAACCTAATGGTGATTTCACTACATAAGAAACTTATATACCACATGAAAATATAAAGTGTAAAGACTAAAGGGTTTTAGATAATCTTAGAGTGATGTAATATGATAACCAACACAATCTAAACCCTTGTTTAGATTATAAACCCTAGCTTGCAAGATCTTGAAACCTTAAACCAAGTGAAACCCTAATTTAGCTTTCTTTGCTTCAACACTTGAAAATACTTATCCTAACCTTCAAACCATCTTAGTAGAGTCATAGAATATGTTTGTGTTGAGTCTTGTATAAGTGTAGAAAAAACACTTAGTATCTCTGGTTTTGCGTGTGGAGGCAATGGGCTTTTGAGCCGTGGGTTATTAAGCACCAAAGGGAGAGGATTTGTTGATTTTTCTTAAGTGTATAAGAGTGTGTATTCTTACCACTTAGCTATGCATGTGTAGTATATATATTAAGGTAGTCAAAGATGACCAAAGACTAGTCAAGGGGGGAGGTTGGTCTTGGGAACAAGATGAGTAAAATGAGGAGTCTTGGTCAAAGTAACATAAACTAGTCCAAGCCTTTATGAGTTGTGTTTATTTGTTCCCTAAAGAGGGAATCATCCCACGAATTTAAGGAGGAGGGGGGAGAAAAAGAATACTAGTTGGTTCTTGTTTATTGTTATGTAAGTAACTTGTATTTACTTGTAGTTAAAATGTGTAGTTTAGTTTATAAGATGTATAACTTGTAATGTATAGGATTTTAGTTAGTTATTTAATGAACTAACCATAATTACTAACATGTTTTACTTGGATAAAGTTTAATAAAACTTTGGGTATTGGGTATAAACATAGGTATTTGTTGAAGCGTAGAAAAGTTTTGGTGGTTCCGTTAATGCCTAAACGTAATTTATCGCGAAACGTAACGTTTTACGTAACCGATAAAAATAAAATAAAATAAGTTAATTATTACTTTAGTAATATTAATATAATGATTTCTTGACGTAAACTCTAATTTGTTTGGTGCCCGATTACGTTGATTGGTGATTCTTAGTTTACGCGATTTAACGTAACAATTAAAATTAAAAGCAAACGCGTACGAGAAGAAAAAAAATAAATAGTGAATTAGATGACGTCGTTCATTGATCAAAAATACGGATTGTTACAGTCTTTCCCCGTTAAATGAGCCTTGTCCTCAAGGCTCAAGTTGCGACACTAGATGAAAGTACGGGTTCGGAGAAAAGATGCGGATATTTCTTCCGAAATTGGTCTTCATGCTCCCAGGTATACTCAGCTCTTTGCCGAGAGCTACAACGAACCTTGACAATTTGGGATACAGCTTGGCTTCAACCTTTTGACTTCTGATTTCTATTTTTTCCTCGATAAAATAAAGCTTGTCATCAATATGGAGTCTATCCAACGGAACGACTAATGGTTCTTCGACATGACACTTCTTCAAGTTGGATACGTGAAACGTATGATGAACCCTGCTTAACTCTTGAGGCAGCTCAAGCTTGTAAGCAATGGTTCCAACCTATCTGGGGTTTAGCTTCCCCCGTTTGCCAAAGCGTACTACTCCTTTCCAAGGCGAAACCTTAAGCATAACTCGGTCGCCAGCTTAAAATTTTAAAGGCTTACGCCTCACATCGACGTAACTCTTTTTGGTGAGTAAGTTTGATAGCGATTGGTCCCAAGAGGCGGCTATGATGTGTCTCGGCTGTCTGTGGCTTAGGATTTTGGTAAAAAGATAGGCCGACGACTTATAGTAAGTGGCGTAACGGTCATCTATAGTTGCTACGGCTAGCTAATTTGATTTCCAAATAAACGCGTTTTATGAATACGCACAGCAAAACTAGATGCAAATAGAAAATTGATTCTTGCACTAAAGTTTTAAAGGTACTACTCTCCAGCCATGGGCATTGGACCTATCTGAAATTAAACATAGTTGATCAAGGCTATGTATATTTGATGATAACGATGGCGAATCTCATTTGTCAAAAATTGTAGTTATGATGATTTCCTAAATAATTGTGGTAAGTGAATTTTTGTATAAAATTTATAGAGAGTTTAAAGTAGAATTGAAACGTTTTCATAATATGTTAATTTGATAGAACTGAAATCATTCAGTATAACAGAAACTGAAGCGAAAGATACCAGACAGAAAATTCTAACGAAAATTCCTAAAGGATAATGTCAAAGCATTGATATCATCCTCCATGTTGTTAAGGTTTTGGTTGGTTTCTCCTCCTACTAAGGCATGCACCATTCTACGTGCTTCAGTACCTTTAACTTGGTTTCCTTAGTTTCGGTTCTTTAACTCTGGGCAATCACTCCTGTAGTACCCTTGATTCCTACAACCAAAGCATGTCACATTCTGTAGCGAATTGCCTCCCGCTACAGGAATCCTAGTTCGACAATCTTCTTCCTTGTGACCAAGCTTGTGACATTTACCACACTAGGAGGAAACGACTCCTGGCTGATGATGCGCCTTGCAGCCTATTGCAGCCATGGAAAGTTTCCCAAGCATAGCCTCTACCTTTAGCCGGGGCTGCCACATAAACCATAGCAGCTTCTTGTCTTCGGTTTTGCTGCTGGTGATACTTGTTCCCTTGCTGGTCTTTTCACTTCCTTTTATTGCTATCACCGATACTTAATGCCTTAGCCTGAACCCCTTGTTCAATCAGTTCTCATAGCCAAGTTGATTGCATCATGCAAAGGTCGCAGGCTTTGCAAGAAGGTAACAATTTTCCTTTGATTCCATCGGGAATCCTCGAATGTACTTTTCATCATTTCTTTTCATTGAAGCACCGTTGAACTCAGGACACATCGTCTCAACCATTCGGGAAGCGATTGTTGTATGCCTCGAAGTCAACTCTTGTTCAAAGTCTAATAGACCAAAGCTGCTTGCTCCATCCTTATGACTGATTTCCAGTTGCTGGGCAGTATACAGTAGTCATCATAGCTTTTACGTTGCTTCAAGTGGATCTGATTAGCATTAGCAAGTCCCTAAAGTTTGAGAACATTTCCGTTCTACAGCAGGTCCGACACGACTCTCGAATGTTGCACACAGCAAACTTTACCCTTGGTAACTTCAGCACACTTACAAATTCAAACACTTCCCCATCCTTTTTCAAAACCAGCGTTTCAGTCCGACTACGCCTTCAGTCCCGCTGAAGGAGTGAGGTTTGCCGTTCGTAAATGTCTTATACGAACATCCATGCATCTCTGGTGTAACCGTCCCTCCACTATTTGCTGATCCAGATCCACCAGCATTGTTTGCGTCAGTTCATGTCTGTTAAAATCTTCAATAGATTTGGCCACTATGCTTTTTCCACTATCCTCTAAACAGAATTTCTTCTTAAATCTCCTAGGGCGGCATGCGAGATCTGGTACACGCAGTACAACAATTCTTAATAAATTGTAAAGGCATGCAAAGTCATGGCACGTGATAATAATAAGAGAAAAGGGAAATAAAAAGTGAATAAATAAAATCCAGTGAGTTTGATCAGGAATGGTCCAATATTTATATAATTGACCGATAGAAAATATATGATATGTCCAAAGATAGACGTAAAGAAATTTTAAAAACCAAGTATTATATATATATATAGACTTATATATAATGCAATTAAATGACAATCGGATGGGAAAAGTAAGTAAGGGATCAAGGAATACGCGCGCGTTGGCTATCGAATAGCGCTGAAGGATTCCTGTATTTAAAAAATGAAAGAAAAAAAATAACCTTAAACTTATGTGGTTATAGACTAGTGTTTTTGAAAATGACCCAAGTTCCACTATACCTTGTCCCTCTGGTACCTATACTGTAACACTCGCCAAAATCAGGTAGCAACGGAATGGTAACAATGGGGTGCTACGTCAAAGTACTAAATCAAGATATAGAAAACGACCTAAAAGGACGTTAAAAATAAGATTCAATCAATGTCAATACAAAAGATCAGAGTTTTCATGTTAGTCCCATCGTTTGTAAAAAGACGATTAAGATATTTATAAGACAAACGTATTTATTGAATTTATAGTAAATCTGCAATCCCTCAAATAGATATCCGTCACGGCTCCCATACCCAAGCTTAAACCCTCAGTCACCTGAGATTAAAACATGCTAAAACGTCAACAAAAATTGTTGAGTGAATTCATAGGTTTATCAGGAAATAGCGTGGACCACAGATCGAAGTAATAGTAGACTATGAAACACATTCAATAGTCTAAAAACATGTATTCATTGCCTTAAGCTCATATACAACGAAGGGTTTATATTAAGTTTCAACTCCACATTATGTTCGCTCTTAAGTTTCCAGCCATGTCCAGTTCAGTGCTTTCTGTAAATTGGTTAGACATTCCAATTCAATACTTTATGTAAATAAATGCTTTCAATGAATAAAAATGAAACTTCAATGTTTTTTGATTAAATGCTTGCCTTGAATAGATTGGTTAAATATTCCTGTCTAAACTTAAATTGAGAAGGTACTTAATATTAGTGACAATATTCTCACAGCCAATTCTTTCGTGTACAGCCAATAACTCGTCATTCAAAAGTTTCCAGTAATACAATACATTCATGTTTTAAAGTTCACGGTCAACATTCAAGATTATCAAATTGACTATGAGACAATACTACAATACAACAAATAATCGAGTGGATATTCAAGTAGATAAACACAATTTTCAAAATCCAACAACATTACTAAAAAAATCCAACAAATTATACATAATTTAAATGCCACAACTCTACATATTATTAAAAAAAATTCCAACAAATTATATGAACAAATTAATAACAAAGTTACAAAAAATTTACATAACAAAATTCATAAAAAAAACTTACGAGCAAACAAAACAAACTATTTAAACAACTTTACATAAAATATTACACAATGTTTTTAAGTAAACCATAGATGATTGCGGTAAGGCGGCGGGCACAACAAAAATGCCGAAAAGACTGTGAACAAAGATTCCGACGAGCCAAAAATTTCGGCAAAGATAACTTCCGGTGAGAAAAAAGCGACGGCGGCAATATGTGGCTGAAAAAAATATGCAAAAAAAGTTTATTAAAACTCAGATCTATCTATACAATTTATAGATCTATATAAAGTAAACTTTCCGGCGTTATAGAAGAGCGGCGACGACTTTTCGGTGAGACAATGCTGATGGAGGTGGGTGGCGGCTGTCACAAAAAACGCAAAAAATATATAACTCATATTTACAATAAAATATTATATATAAACTTAATGAATGGTCATACATCTATCAAAAAACTTTAAAAAAATACCTTAATAATAAAACAATAAACTTTTTAGCGACTTTGGTCTCGGTGGTCGTGTTCCGTGATGGTTGTGTTCTTGGGGAGGAGGGTTTTCCGACGAGATGCAGCTGTTAAAAAAATTAAAAAGATGTAAATTCACATATAAAACTAAAACTAAAAACTCTAGATTTATATAAAAAAATTAGATCTATAAAATAAAACAATCAAGATTTAACCGGTTATGAGTGGAGGTCCGGCGGTGGTGAGAACGATAGTGGGGATGTCGTCTGTAGTGAGGTCGGTGGTAGGGAGGTCGGCTGTGATGAGGTCGGCGATGGTGGTGAGAGTGTTTTGAGAGGGTGAGAGGGTGTAGTTGTGGTGAGAGGATTGTTGTGTTGTGTGGTACGGACGGGTTGAACCATCCAATGTACCAATAATGTGTGGATCTGTCTCTATCATGAACCAATTATTTTCCAGATGTACATATGCTGTCCCTGATTTAGACATTTCCAGTCGTGCATTTGTGGCCTACTTCTAATTAGTATCTCGATCCAAGCATACATTTGCTTATTCGAAAAATGATAACAAACTTAATAAATTTATTTACTAAAATTAAATATTTCACATTTATTAAAGTTGTAAATGGTTTAAAACTTACGTCCCCGGACAACCATCCTTCTTGGTAGGGATTGTCTACGTTGTGACTTCTAGGCATACACAAATGAGGTACTAGTTGTCGCCAAAAGAAATTTGAAACTAAATAACCCATCATGTAACAATCTAAATAAACATCATACGTTTTAAAGATAAATTGCTGTGAATCTTTTAAACTCTCGGTAAACCCTAAAAAACCAGGTTAAACGACTATCTCAATACACATAATTAGTTAGACACTTATTTTTTATTAAATTAATAGCAGGACTAACCATTAACCTTAATTGGGGCAAAAATGCTTTATATTTATTTATGTTTTATGTTGTTTTTAGTAGTGTTTATTTGTTTTTTATTTTTTTTTTTTTATGTTTATGTTTTTTTTTTTTTTTTTTATTATTGTCTTGTTTTATTTTTTGTGTTTTTTTTTTATAATTTTTTTTATTTTTTTTTTATTAATTTATTGTTTTTTTTTTTTAGTATTTTAAAAACAATTAAAATTAGAGTAACTAAAAAAAAATATTAACCAAAGAAACAATCAAAATAAAATATAAAATAAAAAGAATAAAAACAATTAAAAAAAAAAACAAATAAAATAATAACAAAAATAATAAAATACTACAACTCACCGACACAAACTAAACGAACCACACAATAAACATCTAACTAATATCCTCCACAAAGCAACAAACATATAAGCACAATAAAGAAATAAAAGCAAAACCCTCACAATCGACATAAGACATTGAAGAAAGACTTTGTGTGCTCTATGTCCCCTAGAGAGCACATAAGCCATGAAATTTTGGGGGAGGGATAAGCTAGAAATATCTTTGATCTTTTATTGCTAAATACTTGCATTATTTGAAGCTTAAACTTATATATATTAAGTGTAGATGTATAACTTGTAAAGTATAGGTTCTAACTTGTACCATATGACCAACTATGTTAACATGGGTGAAGTTTAATAAAACTTTGAGCATTGGGTATAAACATGGGTATTTGTTGAAGCGTATAAAAGTTTTGGTGGTTTCGTGGATGCTTACACGTATTAAATTGCAAAACGTAAACGCTTTACGTAACCAATAAAAATAAAACATAATAAGTTAATTATTACTTTAGTAAAATAATATAATGCTTGCTTGACGTAAACTTTAATTTGTTTGGTGTCCGTTTACGTTGATTGTTAATTTTTAGTTTACGCGATTTTACGTAACAATTAAAATTAAAAGCAAATGTGTACGAGAAGAAAAAAAAATATAGTGAATTAAATGACGTCGTTCATTGATCAAAAAATACGAATTGTTACACCAACGAAAAGAGTTGTTGACGGAAAAGACTGGTTCTATTAATCTAAATAAAGTCATATTAGCTTCTTTTGAGACACTCCATCAAAATGATGTAGTTTTAATACATACGAAAACTTAAAGACGTAAAAAGTTACATAACAACCATATACACATGCTTCTCATTATGCAATAAAAATAAGATACTAAGACATAAATTATTGTTTTCGTCTTATAATATGGAGCCAAAAGGAGTAATATGTGGTTAATGCTCAGGACGCATGTCATATTGATGGTCCATTAGACATCATTCTTTTTTTAAAACAATAAAAAAACAACATTGGTATCTTGAGGTCCTATACCCAAATTACAATGGCCCATGTAAGATACTAACCAATTCCCTATTGTGATATATATAACAAAAATCCCCTTAGCAGTTAGGTCATATTACAAACGTCACAACCCTAACTCACTCACATCAACACATCCGCCTCCAACCTTGTATCTCCTTTCATTACACAACCTCTTTTGATAAATCGGTCTACAGTATACAGCAACCAAGAAACAAAATCAATGTGATTTTCATTCTTTCTTTAATCTCATACACCAACCAATTTACATATCCTTTGATTTTGAATCAAAAACACAAACTCTCTTTGGTTTATATTTTTCTAAACCCCGAATCACAACATAAAACCACGAACACCTCTCGTTAAATGACAATGACTTCAAGATCTTTTACTAAATGGTCTCGGGTAGGTTGCGACTGCATTTTTTTGTATTTTAGATCTATGATGAGTGACGTTCAAATTTATAAGATCTATATTGATCTTTGTTAAAAATAAACAATCAGAGATCTAGTTCTTTTTTTCTTTTGAGTTTTGTTAATAAATGAAGTTGTTGTTGTTGTTGATATTACTGTGGTGATGGGATTCGTATGTATTGTGGGTTGTTGAGAACTTGGTGGTTGAATTGTATCAGTTGTTCATTTTTGCATTTGGGTTTCTCTCTGTGACTTTTCATGGACATGGCGTAAACACAAGTTTTCAATAATACTTGGAAAGTGTGGTAAGGTAAATCCATAAATTGAGTTATTTATAGATCCTAATGATCATGTGTTAGAAACTTGTAAATTTATTTACTGCAAACGAAAGGACACATTGACAATCTATATACTTTTGATCTTTTGCATTCTTGGTTGTTGTAACTGGTTGATGCTTCACATCCCTAAAACTACCAGAACTATTGATGGTTTTAATGGGTTAACCTCATAAAGATTGTCCATTAAATATACAGGACTAGATCTTTTATAATAATAAACGCTTGCCTCTTCAATGAGAGGGCAAATGGAAAGGCTAATCATCAATACGAAAGGTAAATGCTCAATCTTTAAGACAGCAAATTGAATGTATACAAACTGGATCTTTTATAATATAAGGATATATTATTGCATTTAATGTTAATTTATTTTATAATTTTTGGTATGTGCTTAATTACACATACCTTTTACCTTTAAAAACGAGCTAAAATAACCAAAAACGGACTTAAAATGCCAAATATATGC
>BQNB010014190.1:0-27799 GCA_026074375.1 Tanacetum coccineum | reverse complement strand
TTTATACACGAAGGAGTCCTAGTCGATTTACAATATATTTCTAAGACTTAGAATATTCTCAATGATCTATTCTATAAATAACTAATATTTATCACGTAAGTAATCTTGTTCTCCAAACAATCTTTATCCTTTCTTCTGTCGTTATCCATTCTCTTCTAATAGTAGAAATTCTTTCAGCAGTCTTAATCTTTGAGTAGTTGTAACTTTGTACCAGCAGCATTAACTCTGAACACCAACAGTAGTAACTTATACATCAGCAACATTAACTGTGTACAAGAAGTAGTAACTACTTAGCATATTTTCTTCAATTTTCACCAGCAGTACTAACTTCATACTAGCAATACTAATATATACTAGCAGTAGTAACTGTAAACTATTAGTACTCACTTTATACTAGCAGCACTAATTACTTAGCATATTTTTCATTAAAGTTAATGAACATCACTAACTTTTGCTTAGCAGCAGTAACACAAACCTTATCAGCAGTAACTTCAAGAAGGCTTTTAATCTCAACAATCCTCCCCTAAACTTGATATTCTTCTTCAAAATCATCAAGTTTCATTCAAAGCTTCATAATCACCAAGAGGATGCTTCCAAACACTTCATTGACTCTTGAGCTATTTTGTGAGAAGTTTAAGAAGCTGATAACACATTTCATTCTAATGATCAGCTTGCATCTTCCTATTTAGCATATCAGTGATTGTAGGTGCTGTAAGAGGATATCTCTTTTCTGCCAACATATGAATGTGCACATTTTGCTTCCTCGATGAATGTACTCCACATGAATCATATAGCTTCCAATCCAATACTCTGTAGTCTGATTATATTTTCCATACATTATCCTCTACATGTGGTTCAAACATTGTCTTCAAATATCCATATAAAACTAAATCCAAGTCCTCCACTGGTCTTGTTGATCCATACTTAGCTTTTACCAACTTGTACAAAGTTTCCAAGTCTTCTATGTCAAAACTTTTAAGCATGTGACTGAACACTAAGTACATCTTTGAACTTCCATCAGCCCTGATTATCTGGTAATAGCTTTTCTTCTCCTCTTTATGAATCTTCTAGTCAATAATGCTTGGAGATTTAACAACCAAAGGAATAGCATCAAGTGCAACCTCTTCTTTATCTGGCATGACTTCCATTAGATTTTTAAGCTCTGCTATTTCTTTGTCATCATCCACCTTCTGCTTCTTTACATTCTCATGTTCTAACTCTTCTCCAGCTCTCTTAGAACTTCCTTTTGCTCTTGTCTCACTGCCTTCTGCTCTTACTTCACTACCTTCCACCAATTCTGTATCTATATCTACAAATGTGTTTACCCTCTTCATAGCTTTGTTAAATAACTTCTTAATATCATAAAATATTTTGTTCTTCAATTGATTGTGCTTGTATCTAGCTATGTTTTTTAGATAAGTAGACATTGTTTTTCTCTTTTGAGCTTTAGTTGGTGGTTTGTTCCTCTTTTCTTGAGCTCTTATTGCTGCAAAGTGTTTCTTTCTTGCTTCTAAGAGTTGTACAAACAACTTGGACTTTTCTTTAATACTCAACTTTTCTTGTTCTTTTGCTTGCATTTGTTGAGCCATTTGATAATCAGCATCTATCATTGCTTGCACATTATCTCATGAAACAATGTTAGCTTCTTCTTCTCTTTATCTTACAAGCCTATTTTCTTCCTCTAATTCAGCTTGCATTTGAGCTTGAAGTCTTTGAACAACTTCCTCATCATGCCTAATTTGATCTTTTCTCTTTGTTGGTTTCTCATGATCTTCCATGATAGCTTTACCTTTATCTTTTGATCGTAGTTATTGAGGTCATGTTCTTGTTATAGATTCACTCTGCTCTCCTATCACAACCCCTTTGACTTTGGGGTTTGCACTTCTGATATCTATTAAAGTCTAAGCAAGAGTCAAATCATCAGTAATTATAGTTTCAGTTGGACTGGCTGTACTAATCTCAACACTGGTAGTAGTAACTACTTCACCAGCAGTAGTAACTGGATCAGCAGTACTAACTTCCTTTTCAGCCACAATAATCTCTTTTTCAGCCATATCCTGTCCTACAAACACTTCTTCATCATCAAGAACACTTGTATCAAACATTTGATCATCACCATACCTCCCCTGAGTTTCATCTACCAATGTAATCTCTGCATCTTTATCAATGTCATCAATTTTCCTCCCCTGTTTGGATGCATCCTATTGATCACCCAAACTAACTTCATCAGAGGAAATCACTCTTGTAGATCTACCAACCTTGTATAATATTTTGAGCTTGTGAGTTCTAGACCCTCCTTTCTTCTCTAACTTTTTGACTCTCAGTTTCAAACTTGTAGTCTCCTAAGCTTGAGCAGTCTTTGTGTTCTCCAGGTCAAGAACTCTTTGTTGCAATTTGGTACAAAATTCCGTCAATTCCTTAAGTTTCATACTATCCTCATCACTTCGAGGCGTGTTAACTCCTATGAGCAGTGAATCATTAGATGTTTTAGACACATTCTCAAACCTAGATTGAACAATTATGTCTCCCATGGTGTCTTGGCGCCTAGGACCACCACCTGAAGTAGTTCTTTGGGAACCAGTTTCATTAGGTGCTTCCTTAGATCGAGTGTTAATGATGTTGCCACTGTCCTGCTCTGCTTCTAAGCTAGAAGCAGTAGTGGCAGCCCTCACCAAACTGTCATCCAACTCCTTATAGACAGCCTCATCTGCTACATGTTTAGTAGAACCACTAGGTTGAGGTACCTCAGTGTTCTTTTTAAGCTTCCTAGGTTTTTGTGTCATTTTAGGTTGAGAGATTGATGGTTGAGTAATGGTGGGTGTGTGTTGGGGATTAGTGGGCATTATTGAACCTTCACCCTGTTCTTGTTGAGCTTGTACCACTTTACTAGAAAATCCTTTCCCTACCCTTCTCATATTTGCAAAAACCTTCTTACTGTGAGAGGGTGCAACATAAATCCTCTTATGAATTGACATATCATCAAGTTGTTGATCCAAAAAGACTTGTACAAACCTTGGATACATTAAGAATTTGCCAGACACATTATCCAAATTCTTCATTATACTTTTAAAAATTAGTTTTGAAAAGTTGAACTTCTGGTTTGTGGCCAAACAGATAATTGCAGATGCCATTATGCTACTGGACTCATTCCATGTAGTAGTCATAGGACTTAGACATTGTAAAATCGTATAAATGAGGAATTTCCATTATGAAGAGAAGAATGATTTATAGAAAGTGAGCTTCTGAGAAAGTTTTTCATACCCCATCAGTGTCAGCTGTTCAAAAATAGTAGCATTGGGTAGACAATCAACACCTTCAGCATCTTCTAATTGAAGATCTCTTCTTACAATCGACTCAGTAATGATGATCTTCTTTCCATCCATTAGGGCTTGTAACTGTACTTCCCCATTGACAGTTTTAACCTTAGTAGTAGTCCAGAATTTCTCAATGCAAGAGATATATATAGTGAGGTTAACGGTTAACGCATATTTTATGGTGTAAGCATTCAAAAAATCCACAATTTGCTCAAACCCATCACTTTCAATGGATTTTTACAAAAATGCGACCAGATTATGAGTATCAGCAAACTTTAGGGTCGTCATTGTGTTGGGTTTTGATGATGAATGATGAAATTGAGTTCGGGTTTATGATTAAAGAGTATATGATTGAATGAAATCAATTAAATGAGTGATTGAAACCCTGAATCGAAGTATTTATGAAAATACCCTCAACATCATTAACATTCACTAGCAGTTGTAAGTTTATGCCTAACAGCATTAACTTTCAACAGCAGTAGTAAGTTTATGCCTATCAGCATTAACTTTTACCAGCAGTTGTAAGTTTATGCCTAACAGCATTAACTTTCAACAACGGTAGTAAGTTATGCCCTACATCATTAACTTTCAATTCCATTCCAAACACTCTGTATATTCAACTCTCTTTTTGTTTTTCAACTCACCACTTCTCTCAATTCTTTTACTCACCAAATCACTCTGTCTGTTTTTGTTTCACACGACTCTCTTACTGTTTTTATTCTCACAAATTCTCTTAATTCTTTTTCTCACCAAATCACTCTGTCTGTTTTTAATTCACACAATCTAACACTTTTCTTTGCTTTTCCTGCAAGATGTTAGTTCAAAAACCAAGAAAAACACAATCCATAGCAACTTTCACAGTAGTAATTATACCTAGCAGTATTAAGTTTAACTAACAGCAGAAACTCAGCAGTATTAAGTATAACTAACAGCACTAATTATACTTAATACCAGAAACTTTTAATGACATGAATAACAGTACTAATTCATACAAAACACTACAAAAACATTAAAGAGATAAAAGACTTTATGGATTAAGAATTCCAATACTAGCAATCAAATATTGAAATCTACTTACATTAAAAGCTTTTGTAAGCAAATCTGCAACATTCTTATTAGTATGGATTTTAACCATTTGAATTAATTTCGTATCATTGCAATCTCTAATAAAATGGTCTCTAATCTCTATATGCTTTGTTTTTGAATGAAAAATAGGATTTTTAATTATGCAAATAGTATTGTTATTGTCAATAAAGATCTTGGTATGCATAAAATTGTACCCATAATCAAGTAGTTAATTCTGAATCCAAAGCACTTGTCCACAGCAACTTGAAGCAGCCACATATTCAGCTTTTGTTGTGGAATTTGCAACCACAATCTGTTTCTTGCACTGCTATGATATTAATCTACATCCAAGGAATTGACAACCTCTTGTTGTAGATTTCCTATCCACGCTTGCTCCAGCATAATCACTATTAGTGTATGCTACCAAATCAAAAGGAGAATCTTTTGGATACCAAAGGCCTAATTTAGGTTGACCTTTTAAGTACCTAAAAATCCTTTTCATAGCATGAAGATGTGACACTTTTGGATTGACTTGGTATCTAGCACATGCACACACTGCAAACATAATATCAGGTGTTGAAGATGTAAGATACATCAATGAACCAATCATTGACCTATACAAATGAACATCCAATTCTTCACCATCTTCATCCTTGAGCAAAGTATTTTGTGTTTCCATTGGTGTGCTTACAGTCTTGACTTCTGTAAACCCAAACTTCTTTAGAATTTTAGCAACATATTTATCTTGACTAATAAATATGCCATCATTCTTCTGCTTCACTTGCAGTCCTAAGAAGAATGTGAGTTCACCCCTAGAACTCATCTAAAATTTCTCATGCATCAACTTTTCAAATGCACTGCATAATAACTTCTTTGTAGAGCCAAAAATGATATCATCTACATACACTTGAACTAACAGAATATCACCTTTGTCCTTTCTAATAAACAAAGTTTTGTCTATCTTTCCTTTCTAAAACCCATTGTCTAACAAATAAGTTGACAAGGTTTCATACTAAGCTCTGAGAGCTTAATGCAGTCCATAAAGTGCCTTTTCTACTTTGTATACTCTGTCAAGGAAGTATGGATCTTCAAATCCTGGTGGTTGACAAACATAGACTTCCTCTTTAATCTTACCATAAAGAAAAGCACTGTTGACATCCATCTGGTATACCACAAAGTCTTTAAATGAGGCGTAGGCTAAGAATAGCCTAATTGCTTCAATTCTGGAAACAGGGGCAAAGATCTCATCATAATCAATCCCTTATTCTTGTGTGTACCCTTGAGCAACCAATCTTGCTTTATTTTTAATTATAATTCCTCTTTCATCCTTTTTAGTCCCTAAGACCATTTAGTACCTATAGCCCATTTTCCATTAGGTAACTCTACTAAAGTCCAAACTTCTTGTAACTTGAATTGTAGAAGCTCTTCCTACATAGCCTTTATCCAGCTTGGATCTTTCAATGCATGAATTACGTTTTTGGGTTCTTCTTATGATAAAAAGCAAACAAACTTGCAATTTTGAAAGTCTTTATGGTTTGTTCTTTGTTGAACTGAACTAAACAAACCATGTTCTTCCAAATTCTTTGTCATTCTTCTTATTTAAGGTGCTGAATTCAAGTCTCCAATAATTTGTTCAATTGGATGATCTTTATGTATTCTTGTAGTTGGAATAGGACTGACTTGGATTGTTGTATCCAAATTATTCATGTCAACCTCTACACCATTATCTTGATCATCACTTGAGAGGTCAAATATGCTATAATCTTCCAAAGCATGCATATTTGGATCATTTGGAAGTTTAATGCTTGTTTTTCCACCAACAACATTAACTTCATTTGTGCTAGCAGCATTAACATTGTTAGTGCTATTAACATTATCATCCTTCTATTAATCAATACTTTCACTATCTTTTCTTGGATCTTCATCAACCTTCTTCTCATCATCACTTGAAGGTTTGGATCCATCATCTTGAGGACTCTTTGAACTTTGAGAGAATAGTAGATCAGCAGTCCACAATAGTAGCAGAATGTAATCTTTGCCAGGTACTGTCTCCATTCTAGCTTTACCTGCATCATCACATGCTTTTGTACCTGCATCACCATTAGACTGTGTACCTGCAATAATTGGCTTATAATTCATTGTTCTAGTTAGTGCATCAATATCAAATAGCCAATCTGGTCTACTTTTTGCAATATTAGGTGTATCCTCACTAAAATGGACATGTAGGTTCTCGTCAACTATTCTAGATCTACTGTTGAATACTCTAAATGCTTTACTATTGATTGAGTACCTAACAAAGAATCCTTCATCAGCCTTACCATCAAACTTGCCTAAGTGATCTATGGTATTAAGAATTGTAACAAGATACCCAAATGGTCTCATAAAGCCTAAAGCTAGTTTTCTACCCAGAAAATGTTCATAAGGGGTTTTGTTATGAGGCTTAGTTACTAATTCTCTATTTTGCACATAGCAAGCAGTATTAACAGCTTCGGCCCAAAAAGTAGTAGGTAGCTAATCAGCTAGCATTGTCCTAGCAGCCTTAATTAGTGTTCTATTTTTCCTCTCAACTACTCCATTTTTTTGAGGAGTTCTAGCTACACTAAATTCTCTCTTAATACCTTTTCTTTCACAAAACTGATTCATCTCCTTATTCTTGAACTCAGTTCCATTGTCACACTTAATTACCTTAACCCTTTGATCTATTAGATTTTCTACTCCCCCTAGAACTCATCTAAAATTTCTCATGCATCAACTTTTCAAATGCATTGCATAATGACTTCTTTGTAGAGCCAAAAATGATATCATCTACATACACTTGAACTAACAGAATATCACCTTTGTCCTTTCTAATAAACAAAGTTTTGTCTATCTTTCCTTTCTAAAACCCATTGTCTAACAAATAAGTTGACAAGGTTTCATACTAAGCTCTGAGAGCTTAATGCAGTCCATAAAAGTGGCCTTTTTCCGTACTTATTATACACTGTCAAGAAGTATGGATCTTCAAATCCTGGTGGTTGACAAACATAGACTTCCTCTTTAATCTTACCATAAAGAAAAGCACTGTTGACATCCATCTGGTATACCACAAAGTCTTTAAATAAGGCGTAGCTAAGAATAGCCTAATTGCTTCAATTCTGGAAACAGGGGCAAAGATCTCATCATAATCAATCCCTTATTCTTGTGTGTACCCTTGAGCAACCAATCTTGCTTTATTTTTAATTATAATTCCTCTTTCATCCTTTTTAGTCCCTAAGACCATTTAGTACCTATAGCCCATTTTCCATTAGGTAACTCTACTAAAGTCCAAACTTCTTGTAACTTGAATTGTAGAAGCTCTTCCTACATAGCCTTTATCCAGCTTGGATCTTTCAATGCATGAATTACGTTTTTGGGTTCTTCTTATGATAAAAAGCAAACAAACTTGCAATTTTGAAAGTCTTTATGGTTTGTTCTTTGTTGAACTGAACTAAACAAACCATGTTCTTCCAAATTCTTTGTCATTCTTCTTGTTTAAGGTGCTGAATTCAAGTCTCCAATAACTTGTTCAACTGGATGATCTTTGTGTATTCTTGTAGTTGGAATAGGACTGACTTGGATTGTTGTATCCAAATTATTCATGTCAGCCTCTGCACCATTATCTTGATCATCACTTGAGAGGTCAAATATGCTATAATCTTCCAAAGCATGCATATTTGGATCATTTGGAAGTTCAATGCTTAATTTTCCACCAACAATATTAACTTCATTTGTGCTAGCAGCATTAACATTGTTAGTGCTATTAACATTATCATCCTTATATTAATCAATACTTTCACTATCTTTTCTTGGATCTTCATCAACCTTCTTCTCATCATCACTTGAAGGTTTGGATCCATCATCTTGAGGACTCTTTGAACTTTGAGAGAATAGTAGATCAGCAGTCCACAATAGTAGCAGAATGTAATCTTTGCCAGGTACTGTCTCCATTCCTACTTTTACCTGCATCATCACATGCTATTGTACTCATCACCATTAGACTGTGTACCTGCAATAATTGGCTTATAATTCATTGTTCTAGTTAGTGCATCAATATCAAATAGCCAATCTGGTCTACTTTTTGCAATATTAGGTGTATCCTCACTAAAATGGACATGTAGGTTCTCGTCAACTATTCTAGATCTACTGTTGAATACTCTAAATGCTTTACTATTGATTGAGTACCTAACAAAGAATCCTTCATCAGCCTTACCATCAAACTTGCCTAAGTGATCTATGGTATTAAGAATTGTAACAAGATACCCAAATGGTCTCATAAAGCCTAAAGCTAGTTTTCTACCCAGAAAATGTTCATAAGGGGTTTTGTTATGAGGCTTAGTTACTAATTCTCTATTTTGCACATAGCAAGCAGTATTAACAGCTTCGGCCCAAAAAGTAGTAGGTAGCTAATCAACTAGCATTGTCCTAGCAGCCTTAATTAGTGTTCTATTTTTCCTCTCAACTACTCCATTTTTTTGAGGAGTTCTAGCTACACTAAATTCTCTCTTAATACCTTTTCTTTCACAAAACATGATTTCATTCTCCTTAATTCTTGAACTCAGTTCCATTGTCACACCTAATTGCTTAACCCTTTGATCTATTAGATTTTCTACTCCAGTTATAAAGGACTTAAGAATGCCACTAGTCTCATCCTTAGTAGCTAGAAAGAAAACCCAACTAAACCTACTATAATCATCTATGACAACTAGGCAATACATCTTTTTCATTAAGCTTTTTACAAATGTTGGACCAAACAAATCCATGTGCAACATATGTAAAGGTTGGCTGATTGAACTTACTGTTTTAGACTTACAAGAAGCTCTATGTTGCTTTCCCTTTTGACAAGCAACACAGGTTTGATTATTTTCAAAAAGTTTTAAAGGTAAACCTCTTATAAGATTTCCCTTAACCAATTTATTTATAGTTTTGAAATTTATTTGTCCAAGCCTCTTATGCCAAAGTTTAGATTCATCAAATATGGCTTTTGCAAAGAGACAAGTTAGACCTTCTTTAGGAACAATATTCTTTAAATCAACACTATACATATTGTTCTTTCTAGGAACTTCAAGTAAAACATGACTTTCATCAGTTAACTTAAAGTTTGAGATAAAACAATACATTGAGTGTCATTAATGAGAACACTATTCTTTTTGTCACACATTTATGAGACACTAAGGAGGTTAAACTTTAACTCTCTTACAAAATACACATTCTCAAAATCTAAATTACCAGTTTTGATTTTACCTCTGCTTGTGATTTTCCCTCTTTTAGGGTTACCTCTAAAGGCAACATATCCTCCATTAATTTCTTCAAAGTCAGTAAGATAGGACATGTTCCATGTCATGTGCCTTGAGCATCCACTGTCAATCACTCCTTTCTCCTACAAATCTTGTTGTGGATTGCCCTACACATAAGGTAAGAAAATTAGTCTCTTTTGGGGACCCAAGCCATCACTGACTTGGATCTGCCTTGTGCATCAATATAATCAAATCTTTTAAAATTCATTGATGCACTGTTGTGTTTGGAAACATGGTCTAAAACTTTAGTCTTTGGTTTCTAAACCCAACAAGCTGAGGCCTTAACAACATTAACATGATTTCCCTTAACAGCATTAACTACTACTTTTGGCCTAGCAGTATTAACATTCTTACCCCTAACAATATTAACCTTTTGATTACTATTTTTAGTTGCTGTTTAGTTATTAATGGGCCTTCTAATAGTTGAATGTTCTTTATTAAAAACATTTTTTATTGGTCTTGCACTATTTACTATTATTCTTGTGTGAGCAGTATTAACTGATACTAAGCCAGACTTCATTAGTAATGCTCTTAGAACCATGTTCTTTTTAGGGTAGGAGTGAGTCTTTTTGTCAAAATTCTGATGATTCACCCTTTTAGTATTGTTCTAAACATGCCTTTGATAATTACAATCAACCTGTAAGTGATCAAAACTTCCACACACATAACAAGCTTTGTTAAACATCTCAAAATTACTTCCTAATATTTAAGACATCATATTATTCCAGTTTCTTTGATTGCCTCTAGGAGTATGAGTGTTATGTCTATTTTGCTTAACATGATTAACAGTTTTCCTAGCAGTCTTTTCTTGCTGTTTAGGTTTGACAAACTTTATCTTAGCAAAACTAGACTTAACTAATTTCTTTTCAATCTTAGTCTGAGGCACATGTTCTTCCTCATAATCAGACACCCAATCCTCAATAATTGGAGCACCATTATTCTTCCTAACCGCTTTAGATTTGTCTGCACTAGCCTTAGCTTCACTAGTCTTAACTGCAGGCTTCTTAACTGTAGGCTCACTAACTATAGGGTCATTCACAAACTCTTCTAGACTAGAGAATGTCAAATCAAGTTTTGGAGGCATAAAGTTTCTTGTATAGGGAGGTGGAACAGCATTATACCGTAAACTTATTTTGCACTTATCAAGTATCTGACAGGTTATGGAAGGAATAAAGTTTTCCTGTATAGGGAGGTGAACAACATTATACCTTAAACCCGTGTGCACTTATCAAAAACTATTGACAGTCTATTAGTTTAATTAAGCTTTTAGATTAATTTCTCAAAGTTTCTATTGTTAGTGAATATCATCGTTTTATTTTTGAGCCAGGTCTAAACTTCTCTAAGCTCTGTAAATGGGCTACTTTGTTTTAAATGAATATCACGTTTTTAGACCTTGATATCTTCTCAATAAAACTGAATTATTTTTTTATAAATAGAAGTCTTGATCCTACAGGACTCTAAACCTATTTTATAAGCCAATAAATTTAAACTTAGATGTCCTTAAGTCTTTTTAACGGTTGTTATTTTGTTCTTTAAGAATTTTTACCAGTTTTTTCCAAAAAATCAGATGGTGTACAGTTTGGAATCAGTAGATACTCAGAGTTGAAAGGAGCTTGTAGAAGAGTATGTCATGAGTGCAAAGTTAGTTGGACTTCTTCTGACTTGATCACTCCAATTATATCCAGAACCTATCAAAGAGATCAAAGCTATTAGAAGTAGTTATCTCCAATGGCACAAACCCTTCTTGTGTGCTCCATAGTCATGTTTTCTTGGTTCCTTGGAAGCCTTCCCTTGCAAAGTGTCCCCTTTTGTGGCAGTTGTAACACTCCACCTTGGACTTATCAAACCTAATGGTCTTAGTACCATTCACATAAAACTTCCTTCTAGTGTTCTTTAAGAATCTCCTTACCCTCATTGTTAGCATAGCCATCTGCCACATTAAATCCATCTCTTCTTAATCATCATGATGAATTTGCTGCAAGTCCTCATTATTAAGTTATAGACAGTTTGGTTGACTTGCAAAGAAAGCACGGATGACAACATTACTCAAGTTGTCAATTGTTGTTGAGTTAATAGCAGTAGCTTGAGTGCTAGCAGTTGTAGCACCATGAGCAGTATTAACTACTCCATTTGTACTATTGGTGATGTTTGAGGACACAAAGGCTACGTTTGGTGTGTTTGTGGTTAAGCTTGATGTTCCTTTGACTTTTGGTTCATAGATCTTCAGGTTGTTGTAAAGATCATCCAGGCTTAATGTATCTATCTTAGGCTTGTTCCTCCACACAATGATATGTGTGTTCCATTCTGGTGACAGACTTCTTAAGAACTTCTGATTCACATCTTTTTGTGAGATGCTTTCACCATGAATCTCCAATTAACTGACAAGCTTTTGAAGCCTATCAAAGGTTTGATCTAACACCTCTGAGCTAGATGTAGTAAAATTTTCATACTGTTGCTTTAGAAGATTCCTCTAAGTATTTTTAGTAGCAGCATTCCCTCCAAACCTCTTCTTAACAGCCTGCAACAATGACTTGGCATCTTTGATGGAGTTAAACTTTAATTGATATTCATTAGGTATGCCCATCAATAAAGTGCTTATTGCCTTCAACTCTAACCTCCTTTGTGCCTTTTCTTCAGCTGTTATAGGAGCAATTGTAGTCTCAACACCTTTAACAACTTTTGTTGTTGGAGGTGCATTACCATTCTCTATCACTTCCCATAGAGAATAATCAATCATCTGGATGTACTGTTCCATCCTCATCCTCTAAAGCTCATACTCACCTGGTTTGAGCATAGGCACTTTTGATGCAGCGACAATATGTGTTGAGTCTTGATCCATCTCTTTGTAACAAACTGTTAGGAATTACAGATTTGATAATTACAAAACCTATAAAGAGCAATGACGAAAGAAGAAATAATGAGGACCTAATGTGTAATATTAGGGTAGCTTAGTAAGTAAGCTAGGGTTTGGCTTGTAAACCCTAGCCCCCTCTATTATATAAAGAGGGGAGGCATCCAGGTTTATAGAGGATTGAAAGATAATGTAAACAAAAGGTGTGTGTGTGTTCTCTAGACGTCAACCCTTATAAGGCGCTTAGGTTAGTTAGCTAGTTTATTAATAGCTTATTAGTAGCTTATTAGTAGCTTATTAATAGTATAGTAAGACTTGTATCCTGATCAAATACAAATGAAAGGCTTCATCTTTATTAGTGAAACCTTGTTCTTAATTATGATTATCTTATTTATTGTTCCGCTGCAAGTTTATCAATCATGATTATGATATCCTAGATGAGTCAGATCCTTTGACTCAACAAGTGGTATCAGAGCTTGTTGAGAGTCTCTCATAAGAAGAATATTTCTGGATTTAAGATCCTTATAAACCTCACAACCAAACACCTTTATATACCTTTAAAATGGCAGGATCTGACAATGATAGCGATGATGCTAGTGTTCATAGTGAAGCCACCATTCCTCAACAACAACAAAACAATCAACCTCAATATATTACCACCGTCTCAAACAACATTGTAAAGTTTCCTTATTTGAAGAAGGATGAGTATGAGGTCTGGGCTATGAAGATGGAATATTGGATCACAAACAATGATATGAATATCTGGAAGGTGATTCAAAATGGCAATAGCTTGAAAAGGACTAGAAGAGATTGTGATGAAAAGGTCATTATACTTCCCCCAACGACTACTGATGAACACATTGCTGTTCAGAGGGAATCAAAGGCAAGAACTACCTTACTTCAGTCTATTCCTGATGATCATGTGGCTGATTTCCATTATATAGATGATGCAAGGGACATATGGAATGCAGTCAAAGCTAGGTTTGGTGGAAATGCCGAATCTAAGAAGATGAGAAAGTCTATGCTGAAGCAAGAATTTTCAGAGTTCAGAATTAGTGAAGCAGAGGGTTTGCATAAAGGGTATGATAGAATGCAGAAGATTCTAAGTCAGCTAAACCAACTCAAGGCCAAGCCAAAGGATGAAGATATTAATCTCAAGTTTCTAAGAGTTTTGCCTTCATCATGGTCTCAGGTAGCTTTAACCTTGAAAACTAAAGGTGGACTTGAATTTCTTTCTTTTGATGATTTATACTATAAGCTAAAGACTCTTAAGGTAGATATCAAAGGATACTCTACTTTTTCTTTAAGCCAATCTGCAGGTCCAAACAATTCTGCATTTGTTAGTACCACCTGTGCTAGCAGAAAGATGTCATATACAGACAGTCCAACTATTCTTCCTCTACCTACACTGTTCCATCTAACTCTAAGACTAGGTCTCAAAGATCTGGTAATGTAATTGAAGATGTTCTTCAATCTTTTGTTGCTGATACTAAGCCATAACAACAACTGGCTTATGAAGATTTTGATCAGATAGAAAAATTGGATCTGGAGGAGATGGACTTAAAATGGCAAATGGCTATGCTTTCTGTTAGAGTACACAAGTTTGAGCAGAAAGCTGGAAGAAAGATTGATTTTGATAAGAAGGAATCTGCAAGGTTCAACAAGAAGAAAGTCAGATGTTACAAGTGTCTTCAAAGAGGCCACTTTGCCAGAGAATGCAGGGCAAATGGAGGAAATGACAAGCAGAGATATTCCTTATTTAAGATTCAGGAGATTGGAAAGAAGGAATAAGATTCCAAAGCATTGATCCCTGTTGATACATTAGTTGATTGGATAGATCATGATGGTCAGAGTGATGGAGTCATTGCTTCTAAGGAGTTTGGTATGATTGCTGGTTGTGATACTAAGGATGAAATTGAAGAAGGTGCTGCCAAGATATACAACTTGATCACTGGAACTGATACAAAAGAAGTCAGTACTGCAGGTGATGCTGGAGAATTTGCTCTCATGGGTGTCACTTCTGAGGTACATAACTGCCCTTTTGGTTGTGACAATAAGTATAATGAACTTCAAAAGCAGTATAATGAACTTAATGAACAAAATAGTGAATATTTTATACAAGTTCAAGCTTATAAGAACTCACTTAAAACTTTGGAAAAACAAAAGAGAGTTCTTCAGAAAAATCAGTTGACACTTGAAGACAAGATTAGGGTGTTGTCTATTGAACTAGAAAATACAACTAATCTACTAAAACATTCTGAAAGAATAAATGCTATTGCTGAGACTGCTAAGAAAGACTTACAGACAAAACTTGATAATCACTTAGTTCAAACTGAAAAATGGAGAACCTCTTCCAAAAACTTGTTCAGATTAGTTGATAGTTCCATGTCTGTTAGAACAAAAGTGGGTTTGGGATTTAATAACTATATAAGGGAAAATGAGTTAGGATGGGATGACTCTGCATTTAGTGTATTTACCACTAACTCTGAAGAAGTGGAAGGTAGACCTCATTTCAATAGGTTTGCCAAAACTGATAGTATGAAAGTTGTGCCTCCACCTCTCTCTGGAGACTACACTCCTCTATCAGATCACACTGACTTAGATGAATCACAGATGTCTTATGGTACAAAGTCCTCAACCTCTGGTGACTCTAATTCTGTGTCTAATGACTTTGTCTCTTGTGATAACAGTGACAAGTCTTCAGAGGTCAACACAAATGACTTTGCCTCCAGTGATTCTAGTGTCAAATCTTCAGAGCCTAAGTCAAATGATTCTTTGATTGAAAATATCAATAGAAGCATAGAGCTTAATAGTATTTTAGAAATATCGTTTCTTCTTTACTCTTGTGTTAAGATTCCGTATTAACACTTGATAATTCATAGTCAGTGTCTCTCATATAGTTGATTTGGATTTATCCAAGTTATCTATCGTCTTACAAAGTCTAGTCAGATCCTAAACTGAGGACCTACAAGTGGTATCAGAGCCTTTAGAGGGACTCTGAGAAAGAAGAATCACTAGATCATAAACAAACACTCTCCTACAATATTTTACAAAATGTCTAACCCTGCAAATGATGATTTCTCACAACATCTCCGTGATGGTGAAGAATCAAACCATGAAGATGCATCAGCCACTGGTGCTGAACCTAAACAACAACAACCAATGATTCCCTAAACTACTGCTCTCTAATTATCAACTCCCAATTCTGTAGAAGGAGGAGTATGATATATGGGCATGGAGATGGGAGCATTACATTGAGTACTTTAACAATGAAGGTATGGAGGTAATTCAGAGTAACTCAAAGAAGAGATTTCAATTGGAAAGGATGGATGTTGTTCGAGGTACTTTCACCAGTTACTGCTGCAGAGATTCAAGCCGTTGAGAAGGAGAGGAAGGCGAAGAATATTTTGTTGATGGCCATTCCTAAAGAACATATGAGAAGGTTTCATGGAATGGATGATGCTAAAGAAATCTGGGAAGCCATCAGAACTAGGTTTGGTGGTAATGCTAATTCAAAAAAGATGTAGAAGGCTATTTTTCTAAAAACAGTTTGAGAGCAATTTAAATATCCATTTTCTGAAGGAACTAGAAAAAGGATATGACAGTTTCACAGTTGCTTTCTCATTGGAAGCTCCATGGTGTTGAAGTTATCAACAGAGATATGCAAAATCATAAGTTTCTTAGCATCAGCCATGGTCTAATCTGGCTTATGACTATGAGACTAATCCTGAGATTGACAACTTATCAATTGATGATTTTATACAATAACCTTAGATTTTTTGAGCAAGAAATCTGGGTGCTTCAAAAACATATTCAAGTGGCTCAAAATGTTGCTTTTGTTCTCAAGCAAAAGTAGCACTAATAAGGTTAAGTCTGGTTGTTTTGGTGCATACAGTTCTTGCACTCCCTCTACTTCTTCACCCAATATTCCTGAAAAAGAAGTTCTTACTGGTTTTGCTGATGAAGTAATAATTTCAATCTTTGCCAAACAACAGAGGATTTAGACTTAATTCACTGAAGATTTGGAACAAATTGTTGATGTAGATATTGAAGATATGGACATCAATTGGAAAATAGAATGATGCTAATTCGGATGAAGAAGTTTTATAAGAAGTAGGTAGGAGAGTTCACGTGGAATGGAAAGACTCTGTTGCTTTGACAAAAAGAAGTTGAGTGCTTTAATTGTTCATAATACTGGGTCTCTTTGCTAGGGAACTGTACAACAATGGGATACATTGATGGACAAGAGAAGAGAGGATTTATTTAAAACAACTTATTCAACATCAAGAAGCTGGGAAGCAAGAGAAGAATCAGATGGGTTTGCTGACAATGGATGATGGGGTTGTCAATTAAGGAGAACATACTAAAGTTGAAGAGACAAATCATGCACTTATGGCTATCAGCTCAAGCAATGAGGTAACTTTGTGTTCTAAAACTTGCATTGATTCATATAATAAGCTTAAATTACTGTATGATGAACAAATGAATCAGTTAGGTGATCAAGAAGCATAAATACTTGCATATACTCAAGCTGTTAAGAAACTAGAAGCTCAACTTGTTACTTCTCAAAAACAGTAACTTTCTCTAAATGAAAAGCTTGCTTTTCAAGCTAATGAAATACATGAAAAAGATGAAAAGCTTAAAAGATATAGGAGAATAGGAATGAAAGCTGTTAAAGAAAAGGAACAATTGCAGAAAACAGTAGATTCATGGAAAGATTCTTCCAAGAATCTTTGGAGATTAATTAATTCTGGCAGAGTCAAATGTTAACTTGTTAGGGTTGAATAAAATCAAATGATGAGGTTCTAAGTTATAAGGAAGAAATGAACTTTTCTATGTTTAAATGTTCAAAAGAGGATTCAATAGGAAAGCCTTCATACAATAGATTTACAAAGACCAACAATTTTAAAGGTGTCCCACATCCTTTAAGTGGAGATTATACTCCTAAACCTCAAGAGGACATTGATGATACTCTGTATGTTTATGGTAAGAAGGGTCCTCAAAAACCTGAAATTAGTGTGTCAGATGAAAATTCTTCTGAGCATTCTTCCTGTCAATCCAATGACAGTGAAGGATCTTTGATAAAATATCTCTTGAGCCTCTTTTGAAAACGGGAATCAGGAGAGTTTAAGTGAACCAAATGAGATGTCTAAGTCAAGGTTGGAAGTAACTAATGAAAAATATGTGTCTGCTCCAAAGTCAAAAGAAGTTAAACCTAGTTGTGTCTCACACATAAAATCTCCTAGGCAACCACTCAAAGATAAAGAAACACATAAAGTTAATAGGAAGAATTGGAATGATATGATGGAAAGAGAACTAGGGGAAAGGTACTCTTTTACAAAGAAGAAATGCTTTGTTTGTGGTAGTCTAAGTTCTTGATTAAAGGACTGTGACTATTATGAAAAGAAAAATTGGTAAGGGAAGTTTGAGGTTAAGAGGGGTGTTAATATGGTATGGGTGGGAAACAGGTATGGGACAAATGCAAACAGGATTAATCATGCTAATCAATTTGTTCCTAGATCAGTACAACTTAATACTGGTAGGCCAAAGTTTAATACTGTTAGGCCTAATATTAATACTGGTAGGACAAATATTAATTCTGGTAGGATAAAAGTTAATGCTGTTAGTCCTAAAGTTAATACTGTTAGATCTATTCCAGCAAAGTAACTCACTATACCTCAAACAGTTCAAGTCCCAAAAAGATCCACAGATGAATCAATGATCCAAAGAAGAGATTTTTCAACATCATATTCATCTGTAAGAAGACCTTTTGCAAACTCTACAACACAAATGGCTAATTCTAATGCTGCAATGGGAAGTTGGGGATCTGCTGTTAAGACCTCGGCAAGTTATAATTGGAGGAACTCTAGACCAAACTTCAAATATAATAGTGGACCTACTTAATTGACTGTAAATGCAAACTGGTTAAAGGCAGACCAAGCCTGCAACGGCCTGGGTCCTAAGAGAAACTATTTCTCTTTTTCATGTGCAGGAAACATCCACGAAGAACATGGTAGATAGAGGTATATTTGATAGTGATGCTCAGGGCACATGTCCGAGTAACATGGATCATCTGGAGGATTTTGAAGAATTCAATGAGGATTGTTACCTTTGGGAGGTAGAAACGGCTACAGATCTGGTAAAGGTAGAATATGAGTTGGTATTTAGATTTTGAAGTGTGTCTTTTGTAAAAAGAAATTAGGGCATTTTAATCTTTTCTCCAATATCACAAAATTTGTGATAAGCAGTACCAAGGTTCTTTTTACTGAAGCTGAATGTCTTGTTGTGTCTTCTGATTTTAAAATACTGATGAAAAATCGATACTTTAAAGGTCCCTAGAACTCACACAACCTGTACAGTTTTAACATGAAGACACCTTCTCCTGCAAAAGGTTTTGCCTGTTTGATTGCAAAAGCCACATCTGATGAATCTAAATTATGGCATAGGAGGTTAGGTCATATCAGTTTTAAAAACCTAAACAAACTTGTGACGGGAAATCTTGTTAAAGGTCTACCTTCCAAGGTTTTCAAAAATGACCACACTTGTGTTGCCTGCCATAAAGGCAAACAACACAGGACCTCTTGCAAGGCTAAGTTAGAAAGATTGATTACTGTGCCTTTACACACCTTGCATATGGATCTTTTTGGTCCTACTTCTGTGAAAAGTATAAATCATGCAAGTTATTGCCTTGTAATTACTGATGATTGTACCAGATTTAGTTGGGTATTCTTTTTGGCTTCTAAGGATGAAACTATTGGCATTCTTCAGACCTTTATTAGGGAAATTGAAAACCAGCTTAGTCATAGGGTTAAAATCATTAGATCAGATAATGGCACTGAATTTAAGAATAGAGATATTCTTGAATTTTGTGGAAACAAGGGAATAAAACAAGAGTATAGTACTGCTAGAACACCACAACAAAATGGAGTTGCTGAAAGAATAAACAGAACCCTAATTGAGGCTACTAGAACTAGTACGCAGATCTCTGCTTACC
This sequence comes from Tanacetum coccineum, assembly GCA_026074375.1. Classification (NCBI taxonomy): domain Eukaryota; kingdom Viridiplantae; phylum Streptophyta; class Magnoliopsida; order Asterales; family Asteraceae; genus Tanacetum; species Tanacetum coccineum. The sequence goes on along the minus strand of BQNB010014190.1, from coordinate 8,263 downwards.
ACCACTATTTATGCAGAAGCAGTTAGTACTGCTTGCTATATTTTTAATAGGGTAAGAGTGACAAAACCTCAAAACAAAACTCCATATGAGCTTTTGTTTGGCCACAAACCAATTATTAGCTACATAAGACCTTTTGGGTGTCATGTTACCATTCTAGATACTCTTAGTGTGCTTGGCAAGTTTGATGGAAAATCTGATGAGGGATTCTTAGTTGGTTACTCACTAAATAGCAAAGCCTATAGGGTTTATAATTTAGTAACCAAAAGAGTAGAAGTAAATCTGCATGTTAATTTTCTTGAAGATAAACCCAATGTCAAAGGAGTAGGATATAGATGGATGTTTGATATTGACTATCTTACTGATTCTATGAACTATATTCCTGTGTCTTTGGAGAATCAAGCTAACCCACATGCAGGTGATTCAGAAGTAACTAACAGTGCAGGTACTCCAACACCTATTGCTTCTGAGGAAAAAGATGAGGAAGTAGAGCTTATTGTTGTGCCTTCAGCTGTAAGGATTCCTGAAGAAAAAGATGAATCAAGGACTTCTTCCACAAATTCAAAGAAAGAGGTTTCCTCTACTGACTCTTTAGAAGACAATCCTAAGATTCAAGCCTTTAGAAGAAAGTTGGATGAAGTTGCCCTAAAGCATTTAGGGACAGTCCCTGAAAACAACACTACCAGTACTCCTTCAGTTAATACTGGTAGTCAAACAGTTAATACTGGTAGGCTTGAACATGATGATTCACTTATGCCAGAGCTAGAAATCTTTCACAAGCTAAGGAACGGGATTTTTATGAGGCATCTTATGATGCAGCGAGGGTGTGATAACTGTTTCAATAGTCTTCCTACAGAAATTGAGTCCAGTCACTACTACTCCTACACTTAGGATTCATAGTATTCACCAAAATAGTCAATTTCTTGGTGATCCTATGTAAGGCTGTGCAAACTAGGAGCAAATGCAGAACTAAATATGGAGCATCCTACTCTTCATCAGTTAATATTCAAAAGCAGTAAAGAAAAATACAAAGACTCAAACAACATGGTTTATTTGACCCTGCCTTTTTATCTCAAGAGGAAACTAGGAAGATTGATGAAGCTACTTCAAGATGCTGTTGGGTTCAAGCCATGCAAGAAGAATGCTACAGTTAAGTACAACAAAGTATGGGTCTTGTAGATCTACCTCATGGAATGCAGGTGATTGCACCTAGTGGGTCTACAGAAACATAAAGAGGATGAAAGAGGTGTGGTTGTGAGAATAAAGGCAAGTTTGGTGGCCCAAGGGTACATCACAGGAAGATGGTATTGGACTATGATGAGGTTTTTGCTCCTCTGGCAAAGAACTAGAAGATATCAGGTTGTTTTTGCATTTGCCTTATTTATGGGGTTCATAGTATACCAAAATGGATGTTAAAAAGTGCTTTTTATATGGCACTATAGATGAAGAGGTTTTTTGTATCACAACCTCATAGTTTTTTGATCCAGCTTTCATTACAAATAGGTTTATTAGGTGGTCAAAGCTTTGTATAGGAACTGCACAAGCCCTAGAGCTTGGTATGCTCTTTATCAAAATTCACCTAGAGAAGCATAGATACATAGAGGGCATTATAGACAATGATTTTATTCATTTGATGGAACAACTAAAAGGATATCATGTGTCCAAGATTATGTGGATGATATCATTTTTGGTTTTCTACCAATAAGTCTTGGTTTGTGAGGAGTTTGAAGCACTTAATGAAGAGCAGATTTTAAATGAGTTCCCATGGGGAGAAAATAATTTTTTCGTTAGGTCTACAAGTCATGCAGACAAGGGAGGAATCTTCATATCTTAGGACAAGTATGTAGCAGAAAAATACTCAAGAATTTGTGTTGTAGATTGTGGAAGTGCAATAACACCAATGGAGACAAAGATGCCCTTGACAAAGGATGAGGAGGCTTTTGATGTAGATGTACACTTGTACAGATCTATGATAGGTTCCCTCAAGTACTTAACTGCTTCTAGACCTGATATTATGTATGCAGTATGTGTTTGTTAACGTTTTCAGGATCAACTCCAAAGTCTTCTCATCTCGATGCTGTCAAGAGAATCTTTCAAGTATTCTCAGGTAATACAAATTGGGATTATGGTATTACTAGGGGATCACCTTTGATTTGGAGGCATTCTTTAGATAGTGACTATGGTCGGCTCCAACCTTGGCAGGAAATCCAAACAGGTGGTTGTTCAATTTTCTTGGTCAAAGACTTCTCTCATGGCAAATGTAAGAAACAGATTACTTGTGGCCACCTTCATAAACCTGAAGCTGAATATGTAAGCTGCTGCAAATTGCTGTGGAACATGTATTGTGGGTTCAAAATAAATTGACTGGACTATGGTTTCATTTTTTGAATACCAAAATCCACATTTGATATTGAAAGCACAATGCTGCTTTGTCAAGAACCCTGTTTATCATTCTAAGACCAAACACATCGAGATTCGTCACCACTACATAAGAGATTGTTATGAGAGAAGCTCATAAGTGTGGAGAAAATCCTACATCATATTAGGTAGCTGACTTGTTGACCAAACCTGTTGATGGACCCACAGTTAATTAACTTGGTGGTTAGCATTGGTATGATTAACAAATAGCTATTTTTAAGGGGAGGCTTAGTTGTATAGTTTGTTTAATTCTGGTAGCTAAGTAGTCTTAATACTGTTAGTTAAGTTTATTTTAATTCTGGTAGCTAAGTAGTCTTAATACTGTTAGTTAAGTTTATATTAATACTGGTAGCTATGTCATATTAATTCTAGTAGTTTAGTAGAGTTAATTCTGGTAGTTAATACTGGTAGTTAAGTAGAGTTAATTCGGGTAGTTAATTTTCATTAATTCTGTCTATAAAATTTCTTGCAGTATGTTTTTCTTTGTTTTAGACTACTTTTGCAGGCATAGCATGGATGAAAGGGAGGAGTGCCAAGTTTTTTTAACTTTTAAACATTTTTCATACATATTTAATTCGGGTTGACTCTTAATTAATTCTGGTTGACCAAAATTAAGTCTGGTAGTGAAATTGTTAATACTGGTAGGTTATTGTTAATGCTGGTTGCGGGAAATTTGACTTTTTCTGACTTATCACTATTTAAATGTTACCGTTAAAGATTTTTACGATGCAATAGTCGTACAATAAAGAAGCTATATATAGATAAAGTTTGATTTCTCTTTAATACTTTTCTTTTTATTGCTATCTTCTTTTATTGCAAAGTAAAAATTTCCTTTATAACAAAAATAGTCAAAAGTTCTGTTACCAGTATCTACAATTTCAATCACCTCAAAACCAAATACTTTGATACAATTGTCGAATGGCTCAATTAAAGTATTGCGACAAACACAATCAAGTGGGGTTTTTGCGCAAGCCTGACGAGAGTGCAGGGTTTGCCGAGATAGTGGATTTTCTTCGAGGTTCAAACCTCAGGTATGCTTTATCTACTATTCCAACTATCTATGATTCCCTTGTACGACAGTTTTGGCAGAGTGCTACTGCCAATACTAAAGCTGATGGGTCTCTAGAAATTAATGCAACCATTGATACCATAAGGTATACAATTTTTGAGGCGTCAATTAGGGATTCACTTCAATTAGATGACGCCACAGGAATAACAATGTTGCCAAATGATGAACTTTTTGAGGGAATGGGGGCAAATAGGGTATCCTACTGATGGAACCTTTACTTTTTGGAAAAGTTTTTTCACACCCCAATGGAGATACTTAGTCCATCATCTTTTACACTGCATAAGCCCTAAAAGTGGTGGTTGAGATCAATTTGGTAGGCAATATTGCTACTGCTTTTTGTTGTTTGTCCAATTGTAGAGTTTTATATACTTTCAAACACTTATTTTTTGATGGTATGGTGGGCAAATTTGAAAAGCAAGGACATAAGTTCTTTGATGTATCCACGATTTTCGGTAAATGATCTTAAATATTCAAACGGAAGACAAACACCTTTATTAGCTGTTAGCCTGAACAAAAAAGTTATTTGGGACATGAAAACAGGGGTTCTTCGAGGGGGCCCTCAAGACCTTTATTGCCTTCTATGTTACTTGTGGCTACTAACCCAAATGCAGGACAAGCTCATGATGATGTTGCTCCATCCCAACCATCATCATCAACACCCCCAGTACCCTCAACATCATCCCCTCCAGCTGTTACTGCACCTACACCTATCCCTATTACTACACCACCACCTATCCATACATCTACACCTACACCACCACCTATCCTAACACCACCACCTATCCCAACACCTACACCTATACCTATCCCAACACCTACACCTACACCTATCCCAACACCACCACCTATCCCAACACCTATACCTACACCTATCCCAACACCTAACCGTATACCGTATCCCTTCAACTACACCGACACAATACAGACACTGAACTTACACCATTTCGAGCATACTTATGGGAATCATCTTCTTGTCCACCAACATTTCTCACCCCCACAAGAACAGGCTCCAAGTCAAATGATACGGATGATTTACTTCTGACAGTTCTAAGTTGATATCCAGAAATTGACTGCTTGGAGATGAATCTCAAACAAACCAAGCTGACCATGGGAAATGCCATAGTGAAGTTAGTCAAGAAGGTGAAGAAGATGGAAGGGTTTTTGAAAAAGAGGAATTTGGTTTTGACAGATTCAGATGAAGAAGAACCTGAGGTTCAGGGGAGGAAAAGTCAAGATGATCCTCTAGTTTCTTCAGTACAAGGATTGGTTACTCTTCTTTTTTATTTTTTTTTATATACAACAAGGTAAAAAGCTTCAGGGGAGGTACAAGAGGAAGACATAAATCCAAACATCTTAAGCAGACATAAGCTCTCTCCAAGGTTTCCTCTTTAAAGACAAGGTCTATTGACAGGAAGGGAGATACAAAGAGAAGAAAAGAGGATAAGGAAAGAAGTAGGTCTCATGGCTTGGATTTTCAAAGAAGACGTTAATGCTGTGCGAACAAGTTATACTGCTAGTGTTGAAAAGTTAGTACTGCTAAGGGTTAATACTGGCTGTGTGAAACTTAGTACTGGTGGATGAACAACTTAGTACTAGCCTTGGCTGTTGAACAAGTTGTACTTGTGGTGCTAAAGAGTCTTTCTTTTTAGATCAAGATAAATGACAAAGAGAAGGAAAAGCTCCCATGATTAGTGAAGAAACTCCAAAGAAGTCAAAAGAACAAGTTTTACAAGAGGAAGCTAGCCTTGCTGAAGCAATTAGGTTGGATACTGAGCAAAGAGAAGAGGTGGCTAAGCAAGTATATTTGGATTCACTCTTAGCACAGCAAAGCTTGAAGCTAATGCTGAGTTGTCGAAAAGCATACTAGGAAGTGAATCACAAGGAGAGGATTTTGCAAAGAAAATGGTTGATCTTGTCAATCAAAGGAAGAAATATTTTGCAGAAGAGAGAGCTAAAGCTAAAAGAAACAAGCCCATGACTCAAACTCAGCTGAAGACTTATATGATGAATTACTTGAAGAATCAAGGGACATGGAAATTATCTCAGCTGAAGAGTTTGAGTTTTGAAGAAATCAAGAAGGAATTTGATAAGCTTGTGAAACAGGTTGAGTCCTTTGCACCAATAAGTTTTGAAGCTACTAAAGCAAGTTTGAAAAGATTCGGTGAAGAGCTTCAGACAAAGACTCCAAAAAGATTGAAAGATGATAAAGATGATGAAGCAAAGGATGATGTGCAAACTAAGAAGTCTGGAAAGAGAAGAAAACAGATGGCTTGAAAAGGATTGCATACAAGTGTTGATAAAGATGACTCTGAAGATTCAGATGAAGTTAGTGAGCAAAAAGAGTCTGTCACAGGTACTAAAACTCTAATTAATCCTGTTCCTGTAGCTATGAAAACACCTAGTATAGCCACCTATAAGATAATCAAGCAAGGAGAAAAAGGAGTGTACCAAATAGTTAGGGAAGATGGAACTGACATAGTGTACATCAATTTTGCGTGCTATGATGAAGAAAAAAAAAAAAAAACCGAAAAAAATGAAATTGAAAAAAAAAAACAAAAAAAAAAAAAAAATCTATATTTAGTGATGATCTATGAGTTGTATAGGATTGTAATGAATAAATATGGGATGAATGGACCAGAGGATGAACTAGAGAGGGTATTTTGGAAATATTTGAAGAATATGTTTGAAGAACCCCTTAGTACAGATCCTATATGGAGTGAAGTAGGACAGCAAAAGATCATAAGTTGGAGATATTATGAATCTTGTAGAGTACATTGCTTGAACTTAGAGTCAATGGATGTATATATGTTGATTGAAAGAATATATCCATTATCTGCTGAGATGTGCAAAGCCATGTTAGTAAGAATTACAAGAGGAAAGCCGATTGAAACATTTGTTACAGAATGTTAAAAATTATGGAAAAGCAAGCTGGCATTAGGAAGTAGTGAAGTTTGTAAAGTTAGAAGTCTAGGACAGAGATGAGAAGGATAACACTTGGTTGAGGTGCTATGCACTAACATAACAAATGGTTATCAGTTCACTATGTCTAATCAACATAAGAACTGGCTAGTCCAAGAGCAAACGGCTCTTAGTAAAGACTTCTCAAATCCGTTCTATGGTTGACAACTTGCAAATAAGTTGTAGCGTTTTCAAAACTACCCATATTGGTTAAGTGAAGAGTTGGTATTGCCCAATAGTTTTTGGGTGTGGTATTAAAAGTAGTGGAAAAAACCCATAATCTAGTCCATTAGATTATGGTTATGGTAAAAGACAAATTACAAATCCAATATTTAGGATGGTTAACACTTTACCAAAAAAGTAGATGGTTTATCAACTCACCAAGTTTCAGTCAAGAGTTGATATGGTTATAAATCCACATGGTAATCAATCCACCATGGAATTTACCTTTTCTAGGTGCCAAAGGATTGACTAGCCCTGAGCAAACGGCTACAGGTAAAGGCATATCAAATCCGTTTATGGCTGTAATGGTTTGCCAAAAACCATATGGTATTCAACTCACCAATGTTTCATGTACTGAGAGTTGAAATGGTTTTCAGTCGACCATGGACATGCACCTTTCTGGTGGCCAAAGGACTGACTACTCCAGAGTAAATGGCTAACTGGTAAAGAGACATCAAATCCATTTAAAGTTTCAATGATTCACCTCTCACAGGAGTTAACACACCTGGAAGTGATGAGAATAGTCTGAAACTATATGATTTGATTGCTGATATGAAGGGTTGCTGAAAAGGTTTGAAGAATGATGGATGCAAAGATCAAAAAGAGATGATTTGAAGAATTGCAGATCAAGAATAATTAGAAGAGTTTTATTTACAACATCCTCAGGAAGCTCAAATTGAAGACATTTGAAGAAACTTGAAGTTCACAAGTGAAGATCAAGTTAGGGGAGGATTGTTGGGAAATAGATTGTAAAAGACTTAATACTGGTAGTATAACAGTTAAGTCTGGTAGTATTAGTTAGTTCTGGCAGTACTAAGTTAAGTCTGGCAGTACTAAAGTTAGTACTGGTAGAATAGCAGTACTATAGTTAGTACTGGTCGTATTTAGTTAAGTCTGTTTATATAACAGAATAGTAATAGTTATCTTAGAGATATCTTAGGAGATATCTTAGGAAAGGATATGCATTATCCTTTCACACGTTTTGTAAAGCCTGCTAGGGTTTTCCTTGGTGTATAAAAGGAACCCTACGGCATAGAGTTTCATATATGTAATAGAAGCATTGAAGCTTAATAGAAATCAATAGCAAAATTAGTATTATTGTTCTTCTTAATTCTTGTGTTAAGATTCCGCATTAACACTTGATATTCATAGTCAGTGTCTCTCACATAGTTGATTTGGATTTATTCAAGTTAACTATTGTCTTACAAAGGCTATATAGATCCAACACAAGGACCTACAAACCGTACAACGCAAGTGACACAAAAGGTAAGTTTTAAATCTTTGGTTCAGGAACTTATTATGATAATGTTCCAATTGAGAACATTATTTTGATGATAATTTTTTTCTTTTTAGGACACTTTTTTAATTTTTTTGATTTTTTGTATATATACTAATAAAAGAAAAATCTTTTTGTATTTTTTTTATGAAAAGAAGCAAAATAACTTCTCACGGAAGGATCTTCAAACCACTAATTGTCAAACGTAACGACAATCGTATACAATCCTCCTCGGCAGCGGCGACAAAAATTGATGGTTCTTTTGAAACTATCCCATTAAATATATATAAATATAAATAATTATAATTATAAATAATTATAAA